>CAUYSK010027291.1:0-49651 GCA_963575035.1 Avahi laniger | reverse complement strand
TATGATTGCTAACCTTGAGTATTGCAATTGAAAAAGGGAATAAGATTTTAGCCTAGGTGGGGAAATTTTCCTATAGAGATAGTTCTTTATCCTTGCTGAAAATATAAAAATCAAGCCATACTAATGACCAGTGTTCACAGTGTGAGTATACACCAGCTCAAAATATATCATGGATCAAAAGTCAACTCTCATTAGCACCTGGTCAAAAATATTCTTTTTCATTACACAAAAGTTTAAAGAAACTAAGTAAAATACAAGTGTTTACTTGTTAAACTAAGTAAAACATAATTGTTGGACAACACCAGTGAGATCTTTCCTCTGCCTATGTATTAGAAAAAAACGTGGTACTGCCTACCAACACCACAGCCCTTCCCACATCTTTCCTGATATAACAGCTCCAGGGAATGTGTCGGGTAAAAGCTGGATCCATTCTGCTGATGAAGAGTAGAGAAACATGCAAGAAAGGACTAAGTCTTTGTTACAGAGTAGGGAAACTACATCCCGCATTGTATTCATTCCACTCAAATGCCTTCTCAAAAAACAAACCATATTAGTGCAACCTCTGTGGAAAGCAATATGGAGATACCTCAATGAGATACAAGTAGAATTGCCATTTGACCCAGCAATCCCGTTACTGGGCATCTACCCAAAAGAGCAAAAGTCGCTCTATGAAAAAGACACCTGCACTCGAATGTTCATAGCAGCACAATTCACAATTGCAAAGATGTGGATACAATACATTGTTATTAGCTATGGTCACCATGTTGTACAATAGATCTCTTGAACTTATTTAAGTTTAATTTTATTCCTGTTTAATTGAAATTTTGTATCTTTTGAACAGCATCTGCCCAATCCCCACCCCTCACCCCTACCCCAGCCTCTGGTAACCTGTGCTTGGCTTATTTTACTTAACATGATGTCCTCCTGGTTCATCAGTATTGTTACAAATGATAGAATTTCCTGGTTTTTTATAAAAGGCTTAATAGTATTCCATTGTGTTTATGTACCACATTTTCTTTACCCACTTATCTCTTGATGGACACTTAGTCGCTTTCATTATTTGGTTATTGTGAATAATGTTTCAATCAACATGGGAGTGCAGGTATCTCTTTGACATACTGATTTCATTTCCACTGGAAATATCTCCAGTAGCAGGATTGCTTTAACTATTATATTTTAAAGATAAAACTGAAACCAAAAGCGGTTTTAAGGGACTTGGTCAAAGTCGCCTCATATATGTCAAAGCAGGGACCAGCCCCCAAGGCTGAGTCTGTACGGAGAACGTTTCCCACTAAGACAGTGCCTCATAATGCCTCGTTCTCTGTGCCGTCACTTCCGCACGCTCCCAGAAACTTCCCCTCGACACCTTTAGTTAGCTCCAATGGGTAGTGTTTGTTTGTTTTTGTTTTTTTATCTCCACTGGAGATTCAAACGCAGGAATTAAAGTGGATCCTCTGAGTCAATACTGATGGAGTAGATGTGATTCTTGGGAGCTTTTTAGAAACTGTCTAATTAATTGTCCAGTCAACTTCCTTGAGTGGATCAGGGCTTGGTATTCACTTCACCTCTGTCAGATTCTCTTTGATCATATCCTCTCTGACACATTGCACTTATAATTTCTCTGATTAAGAAAAAGGGGTTAAACACATACTGGCAGCCGGTTAAAGCCAGATTTCAGACAGCTAAGCACGGTGCTGTCACAGTATTACAGTGATTCTACAGAGTGTGGGGAAATAGGAGAGACACACGGTTGCAAGGTGCTACTTTGTTTCCTGCCCCCGTCTTCTCTCTAATGACACAGCAAATGACAAATGATGTCATACGTGCCTAGAAAACCCAGGCCCTGAAAGAGCATTCACTCAATGCTTTCCTTTTCTGAGTGATATGGTATGATATGGTATGTTCTAGGGAAAACGTTTTATTTATTAAAAAGTCTGGGAAACACTGAATACTATCCCCCTTTAGCAATTTACCGGCACAATGGCGTATTAAAATTTACCAGTACGATGGCATAGTAGCTCTGAGAAAGCCAGATTGTTTAACTTTGTTTACGTCAAACGTTTTTGGCCACAGAACTAGTTTTGCATGTTACTTGTAAACACCTTGCTGAAGTGGTGCTCCGTGGAACACACTTTGGACAACATGGCTCCACAGGAGAGATATCAAATTTGCATTGTGACAATGTATCTGACTTGCTAAATGGAGAGACTATCTTGTCTTGGAAAAAACAAAATTCAGGTACCATGAGACCTCATTGTGTGAAGGAAACAGAAGTTAAGACCTATTCCCTTGAAACTGGATTATTTGGAAGAAGGAGAATTTCATTGTATTTACTAACAGAACAACTAGGACTACCAGCAATAAAATCTTCTCAAGTCGGCATTCAGCTAGGCCTGCTTAGTGAACATGCACCACTTTTCTACAGAGCACCCATTGTTAGGAATTAAAATGCAAACAAAAGTCCTAACTACTTATAACACTTCTCACTAAGTCTTACTTGCATGCTTCCTGTCTCCCCCCACTTGAGCTCTTTTCATAACATCACATGGTTTCATTTACCACTTTTCTCTCTTGCTATAGCACTTAGCTTCTCATGCTCCACAGCCACAGACTGTATCCAGGGCCTTCACCATGTGTCTTATAAAATGCCTCCTGATCACCATGGAAACTCCATGAGAGAGTATAGATGGATCAGCAGAAAGGCATCCACACAAACAGAAAAAACCGTCCAAAGCATGTGTCATGATGAATGGTGGGTCAAGTGCATTATTTTCTGTTCGAAGGATAGCATTACTGCACCAAGCAGGTTAAATGAACGTTGGAGAAGATGACCAGTACACCACATAGGACGCTGTCACATAAGAAGACACCCAATTCTTAGTCCCCAAATATTATGGCAAAATGGGCTTACGCAGGTATAGAGCAGTCTACCTCCTGTCTTGCATGGTCTATTTATTTCTTCCTGTATTCCTCATCATTTTGCCCCCTGATGTTCTTCCTGGTTTCCACAGCACTGCTTTTGTATCCTGAAATTTGGGGAGACAGGCACCTGGCGCTGACCAGTGCGACCGTCAGCCAAGCAACACCCACATGGCTTGGTTCTGAGGATTTGAAAGGTACCTCATCAGTCTACTGGGCCCATTCTGAAGTCAGCTACCCTGAGCAAATCGCTTGACCTCTCTGGGCTCCTATTTTTTCATCTATAAAACAAAGACACCAACATGGATCTGTCTGGCAGGGTTAATACCTGTACCAACATATCTGTCATACAGCTGTCTTTGGGAGATTGAAAACTGGGAAATACCAAATTTTAGTACTGCAATTCTACTGACCTTTGCAGAAATGAGACTGAGTTAGAACAAAGAAATATACTGAAGGCAGACCGAAGTGACTCAAGCAGCACATCAGTTTCAATGAGATGCATGTGAATGTTCTCCTGAAAAGATAAAGCACTACATGACGTGTAAGGCATTAACCCGTCTCCCTATCAAAAGATTTGTGAAGGGACATCCCAGCAGAGAAAAGAGGGGAATCAAAGAGAAAAGAAAGAGTCTAAGAGATTGCAGTTAGGAATAGATGGTGCCTGGAATAGGTGATAGATTGGAATAGATAACTAAGACGTGGTGAATCTTCTCTCCGGCACTTAGCCTTTTTGCATTTGCTTCTCCTAGGCACTCACAGCTCTGAGAGTCTGACGCAGAGCTTTCATTAGAATTCATTACTGCTTCGTGCACAAAGTATGAAGACTAAAAGGTTAACAAGAGATATCGATGACTGCCACAACTTCAATTCAACATCTATTTAACAAGCAGCTAATACGTGCAAAACCCTGTGTTAGGCACTGAAGAAGGCACAGCAAAAAGGCAATGTTCTCACCAATCCTCTGACAAAAATTATCCTCTGGTTACTTAGAACACATCAGGTACTCCCCTGAAGGGGCCTGAATCTAGCAAGGAGATTTACACCTTCACAACTATCATACAATTTAGGATATTATACACGTTTTAAGAATATAGAGGCAAGTTAGAGGAAGAAACCAATTCCAAAGAATTAATCAACAAAGTCTTCATGAAATATGCTGATTTTAAAAGAGGGCTTGTGGTAGAGGCAGGGTTTCAACTAAGGGACGTGGAATGGGCTGGAGCCAAAGTCTGGCAGCAGGAAGAGGTGAGGCCAGTGTTAGATGAATATGAGGTACCGGTGAAGAAGCAGCGGCCCCGAGGCAGCAGACGCAATGTCATCTCTTTAGCTAGCTGAAGTGTTTGCCACGGATGAGAGGCAACCGGGGTTGGGAGCTGTGCGCTGGGGCAGAGCCTCCATGCGGAGAGGCCAGCCAAGACACCGTGTTAGAAGGCACCAGGAGCGTGCTGGTGGGACAGAAAAGTGCAGGAAGGACTGGAGGGACATTTCCTGTAAACCACTCCCACCTGAGCTCTGGGAGAAGCCTTCCACCACTGGTTTACTAGAATTATGGAGTCCATTTGCCTTTTCACAGTCTTCGTCTTCCTGGATGCTCCATACAGAATTTATGAATATTTTAATAACTAGAATTTATTAAGTGTTGACTACGTGCTAGGGACTGTGCCCTGTGCCCCACACCTCCCTCAGAAACCCCCTCTCTCTCAGCCCTTGGGACGTTGTCCTCTCCTGTGTTTCCTGACACTTCCTTTACTCCTACTTTCTGTCTTCCTTGCTCAGTCCACTCAGGGACACTGAGAATTAGCACGGCAGGCCTCCCACGCTGTATCAGAATCTCGAGAGTGCGGACTGGCTTATTTAAATTGCCCATGCCATCCAAAGATTCTGGGAAGTCTTTCTGGTGGAGAACCACAGGTCTACCCTCTCCTTTTGGACAGGTTTAAGTAGACGTTTTGCAATCTTCCCTCCCCTCCTCGTTCCTCTCTTCACCTCATTCTTCTCCCCTCTCCTCCCCTCCTCTCCTCTTCCTCTCATTGCCAAACTCCCAGTTTCAAAAGCACATTTTGCCTTGTTTCTTTCTTCCCTTCCTTTATCCACCTCTTTCCTTCTTTCCTTCCTTCCTTCCTTGCTCCTATCTATTATCATCATCTATCTTTTGTTATCTCTTCCCACTGCAGTACGTAGTATAACACCCATTTTATTTGGTTTTTTAAATTTTTTTAAATTTCAGCATGTTACAGGGGTACAAATGTCTAGGTGACATAGATTGCCCTTGCCCCACCTGAGTCAGAGCTTTGAGCATGTCCATCCCCCAGATGGTGTGCTCCACACTCATTAGGCGTGTATATACCCATCCTCTCCTGCCCCCTCCCACCTGCCCAACACCCAATGAATGTTACTACTATATATGCACATAGGTGTTGATCAATTAATAACAATTTGATGGTGAGTGCATGTGGTGCTTGTTTTTCTAATCTTGTGATACTTAACTTAGTAGAATGGGCTCCTCTATCCAGGATAATACAAGAAGTGCTAGATCACCATTGTTTTTTGTGGTTGAATAGTACTCCATGGTATACATATACCACATTTTATTAATTCACTCATGTATTGATGGGCACCTGGGTTGTTTCCACATCTTTGCAATTGTGAATTGTGCTGCTATAAACATTCTAGTGCAGATGTCTTTTTTATAGAATGTCTTTTTTTCCTTGGGGTAGATGCCCAGTAATGGGATTGTTGGATCAAATGGTAGTTCTTTACAGTTCTTGAATCTCTTTAAGGTATTTCCATATTGTTTTCCACAGAGGTTGTACTAGTTTGTAGTCCCTCCAGCAGTGTATGAGTTTTCCTGTCTTTCCACAACCACACCAACATTTATTGTTTTGGGACTTTCTGATAAAGACTATTCTCACTGGAGTTAAGAGATATCTCATCATGGTTTTGATTTACATTTCTCTGATGATTAGAGATGTTGAGCATTTTTTCGTATGTTTTTTGTCCATTAGTCTTTAGCATCTGTTCTATGCATGGTTTTCTTGCAGTGCCTTGCATAGAGTAGGTATGCAATAATTATCTGGATTGAGCTACATATGTTTATGTGTTTATGTGTTTACCAAACAGAAAGGTACATACATTACAACTCTTAAATAAGACCATGTAGAAATTAAAGATGGTAGTCAAAGCTATAAAAGTGTAAGTCTTTGGACAGTAAATTGTGAATGGGTTAATTATATTCAGGTGTTCCACAGTGCTTAGATTTGGGAGAGATTTCTGTGAAATACCTCTTCTTGGATGAGCATTGAAGAATGGATTAGGGAAGACACAGAAAGAAAAAGCATTTGTTACATCTTCAGGCAATTATAAAGTGCCAGTAAAACATAAAACAGAGAACAGAAGACAAGAATATAACCCTATAAGAGTAACAATGTGACACTGGAGGAGAGTATCTGTGATGGTTAATTTCAGGTGTCAACTTGGCTGGATTAAGGGATACCCAGATAGCTGGTAAAGCTCTATTTCTGGGGATATCTATGTGGGTGTTTCCAGAAGAGATTGGCATTTGAATCAGTGGACCTCTTGAGTAAGGAAGACCTGTCCTCACCCAACTTGGGTGGGAACCATCCAAATGGCTGAGGGTCCAGATAGAACAAAAAGACAGAGAAAAGGTGAATTTGTTCTCTCTGCCTTCTGGAGATGGGACACCCTTCTTCTCTTGTCCTTGGACATCAGAACACCGGATTCTCTGGCCTTTGGACTCTGGGAATTGCACTGAGCCTTCAGCCTCAGACTGAGAGTTACACCACTGGTTCTGAAACATTTGGACTTGAGCTGAGCTGTGCTCTCAGTGTCCCTGGTTCTCCAACTTGTAGACAGCCTGTAGTGAAACTTCTCAGGCTCTGTAATCATGTGAGCCAATTCCCCTAATAAGTTCACTCTCATGTATCTCTCTCTCTATTGGGTCTGCCTCTTTGAAAAATCTATTACAGTACCTAAATTCCTTTATAGTCCTCAATCATATCTAAAAATTTGGCAAAATCTATGAAACTTGAGGACTACTATTCACCAGTGTATATCCTCAGTCCTGCCAAATAGGATATTTCATAATTACTTAGTGAATGCATGAGCGAATGAAGAATGCTTTCTAAAAATCACTAACAATTATTGAGCACTATGATCAGCATACTATGTTTTGTGCTTAATGTGTGCTATTGCTTTAATCCCTACAACACCTTAGAAAGAATATATTATTATTCCTCTCATTTCTACAGATGAAGAAACTAAAGGTTGGAATAAATGGAATCCAGACAGTTCTGCTTCAAACCCCTGCCCTTTCCCCTGCAGTACGGCTTCCTGAATGAATGGCTAGCATCCTGAATTTTTGTCTACTATATTAAGCATCTTACTCCAAGGAGATGTATTTGCTGCTCACCATCCGGCATTCATTTTTATTGCTTTATTATAGTCCACAGAAGGAATGGCAGTTAACCATTTAGGGATCCCTCAAAACTTTGGCAGCTTATTGAAGTCATCCCTCCAACAATAAGTTGCCTGTTGAAAGAGTGTACATTAAACCCATTTGATTGTCTGCGGGTGAACATGATTCAGCTGTAAGACAGAAGCACTTGTAGTCATCCAAACCATTAGCGACAGGGATGTAATTAAAACATGTATTGTGTGCAACAAAAAGGCAAAACCTGAAAATGTTTTTATTTGCCAAGTAAATGTAGCTGTAAATTAATTTCTTACAATCACCATTCATTAATATTTAATATATTTATATGAAGGATATCACTTCACAATTCCCTATACATTCAGCATTTAATAATCTAGAAACAGTTTATCTTTTTTAACTCTCTGAGACTGGATTTTCAATAACTAGTAATGTTAAATGTATTTTTAAAAAATCAATAATAAATAAATGCATAAGCACTTCCCTCTAGAATGCTTCTGATGTTATTTACAAAATTAAAAAAAAGATGACAGACCCACGAGGGACTTTATAACCATTTCATTACCACCTCCCTAATTGTATATGGTGGAACTGCGTAATCTGTTTATTGAAATTGAAATCTTTGGAATGGATCCTCCCCACAGACATTAACAATAAGCATCTTGTGCAATAACACCATACTTAATGTAATATTGACATTATATGCACCAGGCCTTAACCGCTCACTGGTTCCCCACTGGAGTTGAACATTTTTAACACTCTGTGCTCTGCCTGGGTATTCAATTCTATATCTGATTTACAAGCTGTAAAACACAATATTCACAGATTACAATAAATACAAAGAAGTTCTAAGGACATACTTGGTGGTACTAGGATAAGAGAGACAATTATGTTTGAAGTAGAAACAAAGGAAAGCTCAACTTGGAAAATTTTGATGATGAAGAAAGCTGTTTTGTTTGGCACTGCCTGGCCAAGTGACACAAAATCATTACTTTAACAACAGGTGAAGGTGTTTGCACCTCCATGGGCCATGGTCAAAATCTAGATTTCCCACCCTGGCTTCCCTTTCTGGGAGAGGGAAGCAGGGAAGAGGAAGAGCAATGATGAGGGGCTGGAACTCTGGTTTTCATCCTGAATCTTCCTGAATGATCTTGCACGATTTTGAGCAGTTTATTTAACTTCCCTATACATTAAATTGCACATCTTTAAATAAACAGGATGAACCAGACTGTCTTGAAAATTCCTTCTAGCTATAGAACTCTAAAAATCTAGAACTAAGTCCTTCATGTGTAACCACTGGTTTACAAAGCCTGCTTGGAGATTTTTTCCATCATCCTTTAACCAGTACTTCTCAAATTTCTGGCACCTTTCTCAGTAACAGAGCAATTATAAGAGTATTCATTTCATGCAGTACAGTTTCCTAAACTCTTTTTATATATTATCTCAATTAATCTAAAGCACAGTACTGGACATAAACTATGCAGCCATGATGAAGACTAGGGACAGGGCTAAAAGGGGAAAATCACATGAAATTGCAAAATAACTACTCAATGATGGAAAAATCTCAAAAGTCAATGAGCAGTCACCCAATTCTTTTACGATCATTCTGCCGACTACACGAGATCTAATGGGGGTCTGAAGTTAAGAGGGCCTTTTGCAAAACTCATATTTACTATCGTAATCCACTAATGTCAGACACAGCATATACATTCCTTTGTTATTTGTGCCACATGCCTGTTGTAGGCAAGAAACTCACATTCTGGATTTTACTTAGTGATTTAGAGCAAGATACAAACATTTCTGCAGGTCATTGTGCTCCTATCAGCCAAAATGTGTACTTAGTATATATTTTTGGAAAAGTGTCTAATAGCTCTTTAATATAAAAATTATGTGACCTATCAAATTCAGGATAGATATTGCATTTTGAAAGTAGGGAAGGGAATTTGTTTAGGAAAGGTTCCTCAGAGCTTTCAACTATGGGTAATATTATGTTGCTTAATATGGGTGATTGGTAGAATAGTGCTTGTCATATTGTTATTTATACATTTTATCTGAATTATAAAATTAAATTTTCATACTAAAAATTAACTAATAGATTAACTTTTAAAATAAACTGTTCTCTCTCAAGTCTGTCTTCTCAGAAAGCTTAGGGGAAAATATTAAGATCACTAAATTATAATGTGAATTTTAAAATTGGGTATCTGTCCTTTATTTAATGCATCTTCTTATAACACATAGTTCCCTCAAAAGTACAACATAACAACACACACGAAACCTGTTTAAGGCAAAATCTATAGAATATACTTGATGTAGGTTTGCTAGCAAAGTTTTTCAAAGGTTATTTGCAACTTCAGAACTTACAATTTGCAAGTTGATTTTCCTAAATGGAAATTACACTCTCCCAGAATGGTCTTCAACAAATCATTCCCTATTATCCTCCCTCTTTTCCCGCAAATGAAAATCACTTTTCACCATTTTCACAGAACTTTGGAAAGCAAGGAATTCTGGCTACAGTGCAAAAGACTTTTAATGTCCTTTCCATCTCTCCCTCTTCATCTCTTTCCTCTCACAAAAAGTTGCTCTCTCCCACTACTAGAAAAAAAAGTCTTTAGTACTGAACTCCTCAAAAAAGAATCAATAACAGCAAGAGAAATATATTGCTTTGGAATTATCATTTCTTTTCAAAAGTTCCTCAGTTCCTTTCAAACCCCCAAATGCTTTACCTTAATCCGATCTTGTTTTGCCTGCTTGGGTATGAGATTGCTTTATGACTCATTGCCTGCATTGGTCATTTAGGAGAGTCACTATTCAACTTTCACCTTCAGGTGTGGTTCTTTTGGGGGACAGAGGGGAGAAGCTCTGTACTGGGGTCATTTTATCACACAGGTCCACCTCTCTTGCACAAATTCCAACTGTCCCACAAGCTGAAAGCATGAACCAACATGTAGTATCAACTGAAAGGAGCATGTTGAACTATTTTACTATTTCTGTGCCCTGAGATTACTATAGAAACACAGCCAGCTTCTCCATTGTGTTGGTTCTCCCTAGATTCACAACAGATGGAATGACTGTGCCTTGAACCAGGACACTCATCGGTACAGCCATTGCAGTAGAGGTATTAGTCTTTTCCTCAGTCGTCATCTTCTTTTCAACTTGGTCAGAAGGCCCCGCCCTCACCCACAGAGCCTTTATACAAAGAAAGGCATGAATTTATTTCACTCAGGGTCATCAAAACTGGGGAATGGTTCTACCTATGGCTGCAATTTCTAGTTCAATTAATCTCAATAAAATGTATGAACTATTAGCAATGTGCGAAGTACTACAGAGAAGATCAAGGCATAAGTCTTGCCCTTAGGATCTTACATGTTAATGAATTTAGACATAATACTTGGACACATAAAGAGCACATAATAGTAATAGTGTCTTTAAGTGAGCACTTAGAGTGCTAGTTACTAAGCAAAGAGCTGTATTTATTTTTACTCATTTTAGTCTACAAAACCTTATACGGGTATTATTATTCTAGGACCAAGAGAGCTTATATGCCAAGGTCATAAAGTAAAGTGGAAGCAGAATGCAAACCCAGGTCTACCTTACTCCCAAGCCCACATGCTAACCGCTATCTTACATGCCTTGCACAGCTTGTGGCCAAGGACAGAATACAATATTGGAGCAACTAGGGAGAGTAGGAAACACAGGCTTTTAAATTTGATTTTAAATGACTTCACCAGATTAATGTTTGTACTCTGAAATCTTCGGCTAAGGAGCCCACAAATAACATGTGGTATTCATTGTGTTTACAATACCATTTTTCAAAATCTAAATAATCTGCTTCGAATTCTTAAAGCCAATTATCACCATGGAATAGCTGGATTTCTAATGGCTATTATTGATGTTTATGTGTACTTACCACTTAGCTGTGAACATTGTATGTGGGAGAGTTTATTAAATTAGCTTTCACCCTTGCTGCCAGTGGCAAGGGTACCCATCTGATCTCTTGTCCTCTCAGCAGCCCGATTGTTTGTTCAAGTGTGCCTTTCCCCGCCCCCAAAGGCAGGCCATGGTACTGCACTCTCTTGCCAGGATATTAAGGGTCTCAACCACAGCATTGATTTACATTCCTACTCTTCATAAAAACAAGCATCACACAAAGACAAAGGGAAAAAACTGAACAAGTAGTACCACCGCTTTACTTGGGATGTTGAAATTAAAAAAAAAAAAACTCATCAACTTAATCACTGTATCTGTTTCTTTCTTTTAACTAATCCTTTAATTAATTGTCAACTACAGTAATAGTATGGGAATACATTGATTTCATTTCACTGATTTACTTTGAGATAAAAATGCATCAAAACCCTTTTGTTGACATCTAGAATCTTTGAATATAAATGTAGATGTTTTGAAATGATTCCCTATTTTTTTCATGCTCTTGACTTCTTTTTTTCCAAAGGGTAGGATACAACAATACTGTAGCAAAATCAGAGAAGCCACCATGTCTGGGAGCCTGGATTGGTGCAGGAAGGAGCGAGGTGTGTCACATCAAACTCAGCCTGGTGTCATGAATAAATGCCACATCAGTTCAAATATAGATCAATCTATTTTTTTTAAAGCAACAGAAACTGCCATCATTGGTATCGAATGCTCAGTGTTGCTCTTCAACTCTTCAACTTTCATAATAATGTATATATATACATAAAATCTTTTCTCCATCAACATTATATTGGCTGCTGGTTTTGACACTAAGTCTCCCCAAACCACCTTTGTCCAATGCACATCACTGCAGAAACCATTTCTTATTGGCTAAAAGCAGATAAACCTGCCAAAAGCCAGTGCTTATTTCTTTCCCAAGAGACCACACTTGAGTAAGCGTAAGCGAGCATAACTCTGTGTGTTTTCTTACCCAAAGTGACAGCAGCCTGAGAACAGAAGATCTCCGTTTCTTAACTCGGCACCCCGGATTTGGATGATTTAACTATATATAAAGGCAGCACTGGGTTGATTTGAAAGATACATTTTATCAAGTTGTCAGCTTTCCAGGGCCAACTGTTTCAGAATCACTTATAAGTAAACTAGAAAATGATTTGGATTGTAGGAAATTTAAACCTTACTTTCCCAGAATGTTGCAGCAAATAGCTGAAAAATAGACATAGAATCAGACTCTGAAATTAAAGTGTCCTGAGTGTGTCTTGCTGGCGGTAAGAGTCTGTGTGGTCTAATGGATGGAGAGCTGGACGCCAAGTCAGGGGACCTAGGGACTGATTTCTACTCTGGCTGAAAATCACTGAGTGACCTTGGGAATCTCAGCTTGCCCAGCCATAGAGAGAAGACCAGACTTCCTGGGCTTGCACCCCTCAGTGTTTTGTTCACCGGCCACCTCTTGAGGTGAGGAAACCACTTTGTACAGGGACGAAAAAGAAGAGGTGTGAACCCTGTAGAGAACTGCAACACCACAGTTCCCTCACTTCTCTCCAGTGGCCAGCAGAAGAGGCGGAAGCCTTTGGAAACAGAAAGATCCTTCCACCTTTCCCAGCCCAGTGAAATAAACTACTGTATGAGCAGACCCTAACAACCAGCTAGGGGTCACTTACCCATCCACAAGCCCAAAACATAATATAACCCATTGGCTGACTTCTTAGGGAGTCTCTGGGGAAGACTAATCAGGTACTGACAGTTGAGGACAATTCGTAAGGATTCTGAACATCTCAATTGTATGAATATTCCTGATACTTTTGGACTCCAGTTTTGGACATGATCTTACCTAACTAAAAGTCACAGTTAGCTGCACTTTCTAAATTGCACAAGTATACATATGTAAGGATGCAGTGTGAGCAATGTCCCTGTGCCTGAAGATCAGCTTTTTCTCCATCACGTGCCTTCCTGGCTACCGAAGGAAGATAAGGCACCCTGATGTTACTCTCTCATCCTGTCAATCTTACTTGTCACAAGGCACAAGGAGAAAAAATACGGGAATCTTGTTACTGCCCTTCAGGACGGTTACCAGTAGTCCCATCACTTATTTTGTCCCAACTCCAATCCTCTGCTGTAGTTTGAGAAGCACTGGATTTAGAGCCTTCCCTCTCCCAAGCGCTCACACAATATGCACACAGGTAAGGGTGTGAGATTATTGACAAAAGGCCATCACTGCTGTGACATTGCACTTAAGGAATTAAATTAATCCAGCCATTCCAGAAGCCATATATCTGCCTTATTTGAGAGCTAGATGAAAAGAGAAGTTGCAAGGATAGGATTAGGCTTGTCTCTTTATTTTTTTAAGAAAAAGGGGGGTCATAGCATTGAACTGCCACTGGATAGCAGATGATGCCTCATAGAAATCTCTGCACAACAAACTATGTGAAGCTCAATTTATCTACTTCAGAAGGACCAAGAGCTACATCAGCTCAACAGGGATTTGAACTTGTGTCCCAGAGACTTCTGGTCTAATGAAGCTGATGGGGAGATGACTAAGTCATTACCACCAGCTAATGGGCCCCCAGAGAGGATACATGTGATCAGAATGATTTATTGATCAATGCTGACCTCTAAAACTACTTTAGGACAGGCATTGGAAACATAAAACCACTTTTACTGTGCAATGGCTCAGGCTGCCGTTACTTCAGCTTTGTAAAATGCCGTGCAAGACTGAGATCAATCATTGCTAAACCTTGCAGTTTGTTGACCTCCATCAGGAAAAGAATCCTCTAGAAGAGTCAGAAAACTCATGTTTAATAGCAAAGAAAGCAATGCCACTTCAGCAGTACATTTGGAATCAGGATGAAAACTTAGAGGGCAAAGGTCCCCACTTCTCATAGGACGATGATTTCTGTGAAGGGCTAGAGTCAGTTCCACATAGTTCCCAAAGAATAAGTCATATTATCAGAAAATGCCTCTTTTTTATGAATGAGGAATCTTCCCTCAATTCTATAAATTACCTCATATAAAGGTGTCCAACATTACTAATTATCAGGAAAATGCAAATTAAAACCATTATGAGATATCACCTCACATCCATAAGAATGGCTATTATTAAAAAGACAAGAGATAACAAATGTTGGCAAGGGTATGGAGAAGAGAGAACCCTAGTACACTGTTGGTGGGAATGTAGGTTGGTACAGCCGTTATGGAAAACAGTATGGAGATTCCTATAGAAATTAAAAATAGTAGTCCCTCTTCTGAGCATATACGTTAAGGAGATGAAATCACCGCCTCATAAAGATGTCTGCATTCCCATGTTCATTGCAGTATTATTCACAATAGCCAAGACATGGAAACAACCTAAATGTTCATCAACGGATGAATGGATAAAGAATATGTGAAATAGATAGATAGCTAAGGGAATATTATTCGGCCTTGAAAAAGGACATCCTGCCATTTGCCACGACATGGATGGATGTGAAGGACATTATACTAAGTGAAATAGTCCAGACACAGAAAGAAAACTGTTGCATGATGTCACTTCCATGTGGAATATATATATTTTTAAAAAGGGCCCAAATACACAGCTATAGAGAATAAAACAGTGGTTACCACAGACTGGGGGTGGAGAGAAAATGGGGAGATATAAATCAAAGGACACAAAATGGTAGATACATAGGATGAACAAATTTAGAGACCTAATACACAACATGACGACTAAAGTTAGTAAAATTCTATTAAAGATTTTTGTTAAATAAGTAGATTTTAGCTGCTCTCGTCACAAAAAAGGTAACTATTAATATGTAAGATAATAGGTATGTTAATCTGTGTAACTATAGTAACCATTTTTACTATCTAATAATATGTATCCTATAACAACATCATGTTGTAAACCTCAAATAACATACACGGTTAGATTTATTTTTTAAATAAATAAGGAAATAAAACACTGGACATCTGTGCCAAAAACAGTATGTATTCTGATGAGATCCCTGCAAGTAAGTATATGGCTGAATATAGACTCAACCTGCACACGGGCTAATTAGTGGAGGTTCTATAACAGTAACGCATGGCTAAGCCCCCAGCTTGTCTAGAGATGGAATGACTCGCCTGAGATCTGAGAGAGACAGTAAGGGACGGAGCAGAGCAAATGTCCCACATCATCCAGAACGCCAACTCAAGAAAGCCTCAGCAAGTCTGATTCCTCCTAGCCTGCTTCTCTGCAGCTTTCTAAGAGTCCTTCTTCATCAACAATCTCCTCTCTCCCCTGTGTTTTCCACATCTTCCCTCCTAGTGTTTGCTTCCCAGCAAACAAATATGCCCAAGGCTCTACCATCAAAAAACAAGCCCTCAGTCCTTCCCAAGGAAACCCCATCTTGCTCCTTCCACTGTTTACTGCCAGAATTCTCAGCTGTCAGTGTCCACAGTGCCCACAGCATCCCTGGTCGCCACTCAGCCCTGCCACTCAAGGTTTCCCATAACCACTTTGATAAAGCAGGATCTGTGGGGTCAGGCACATGCCCGGAATGCCAGATGTGCATTTCACTAGCTATGTTAGTTTAGGCAAGTTACGTAACCTCTTTCACTGTAAATGAGATGGTAACAGTATTTCCTAATAGAGTTGCTGTGAGGATCAGATGATTTAATGATGTGTTCACAGAAAGCACTCAAGAAGTGATAGTTATCAACATCATCATCATCATCATCATCATCATCATTATCATCGTCATCCTCGTGGTAGTTAACACTGTTCCTGAAGAGGCCATCCAAGACCAATGTGGACCATATGTGGGACCCTGTGCCCAGGAAGTGAGTAGGAAATAAAGGGCATCCAGCGATCAGAACGTAGTCAGGAGGTGGACTAGCTTCTGAACCTAAATACCCCAGGCTTAGCCGCTGGTCCCATCCTATATTCTCAGGAGGTCCACCCTGAATTTGTGAAGCCACCTGTGCCCACCGGCAAAGAGGCTAGTCATATAGTAATCAAGGTGAAAATTCCTTTCTGTTCTGGGCCAACCTTTCTGCTGATGGGCAGAGGGACCAGTCCCAGGTGTGAAATGGTTTCCTCTGTCCCTGAGAGGGCCCCTGCCACATTGCCATACTCATGGCAGAGTGAAAGTGATTAAACAGGATATGGCTGTGGGCAGTCCCTGGGGGTGGGAAGGAAAGATGTCTCCTGTGGGAAGATATTGGAATTATTTAAAAACTGCTTTTGAAGATTTCGAGGATGTGTGTGCATATATGTTGTTTACTCCATAAAGTGAGTGCTGGATACACATCTCCATCTCTTCTAGGTGTGTGGGGTTGGTGTGGTAGGGAAGAAATCAGGCAAAATCAGGCAATCTAAGACAAGCTGCGGCCCATGGTTACCTGTTTGTATTCTGGTTGGAGAGAAGTTTATTTCCTTCCGAAATTTCCAGAGCATCCCAAGTTCCCCCAATAACCCAGCCCTTCCTATCTCCCTGAGTTACTGTGTGAAGGGTTGGAAGGGAAACAAATGCAAAAACATTGGGGCATTGTTTCAATGGGGGAGAGAAGAGGGAAAGAGATTGGAGAGAACCTACCCTGGTCTGGGACTTTCTCTCATTCATTTCAAAGTATGTTTCATAAAATCAATGTTTACAAATGAAAACCTGTTTCTTCGTTCATTCTTTATTAGTTTACAAGCAACCTCAGTTCCCACATAGGTTAAATTTGTATTTTTCCAGAATCTTTTTGTTCTGTACACTCATATCCAAACAGCCCACACACTGTCTCCTACAATTAAATACATGTAAATGTGTGTTGTACTTGCAGTAGGATTTCCTTGGTTCTGTTATATTATTTTTCCTGAAAATTTTATCAGACAGGAAAATATCTACAATCTAAAATTCTATTTAATAATTTTAGAAGTAATATATTCTTATTGTTTAAAATTTAGAAAATATAAAAAAAATAAAGTTAATAAAACCTATTCATAATCTCACCACTCAGATAAAATAATGTTTTAATACATATTCTTTAAGCTTTTTTCTATGTATATAGGAAAGTGCATAGAAATAGATGGAAATATATTTACACAATTAAACTCTTTTTTGTACCCAGTGTTTTATAACCTAATTTTGTCACATAACATTATATATTTTTAAAAATATTCAAACCATTAAGTTCTCTATAAAATTACTTTAATGGTATGAACCATTAATTTGGGGGATAGAAAGCAGCCTGGTGGAAAGATACCTTGCCTGGGGATAAAGCGTCTCCTCCACCAAGCAGATGCTGTGTGACCGTGGACAATTCACTCTGCTTCTCTGAATCTCAGGTTCCTGTACCTTGACTGCAAATTAGGAATAAAATCATTTCTATCAATGCACTAACATCACCCCCACTGAAGAAACCCATAACTTGAAGCCCTAGCCCTCCAGGGGCCTTTGGGGAGCACTCAGGGAGCCTCCTAATGCAGACTGAGCTACGTCTCTTCCCGTAGGCCTCTACGAGGCACCTTTCTGCTTTTCTCTCTCTAAATTGTGACCCCTGCTATCAAATGCATGAAACTGTACAGTTTGAATTTGCTGTACTCACCTTACCCCAACTTCATTTTACCTTTTCTGTTTTCATTGTCAAAGCAAATCTAATCACATTACTCTCCTGTTAATGCCCTTCAATGGCCTCCTGATGGCTCTTCCAAAGAGGCTGCCCGAGCTGGCCCCATCTGCCCTCCAGCCTCAGTCCTCTCTCTGCTTTCCCCCTCAGGCATCTATCTGGTCCTCAAAGGCATGAAGTCCTGCCCGGGCTTGGCATCCACTGTTCCAGCAGCCTGCGACAGCCACCTTAACCATTCTCTGGTCACCACTGTCTCCACCCTCCAAAAGGAGTCCATCCTTCGTCTTCAGGGAAAGCTAATCTTATGCATCATCCCTCCCATGAACTAAGTTAGATTATAATTTCTTGTGTTCTACCTCCAATGACATTTAGCATTGTGTATTTGTGTCGTTATTTGATAAGTA
Organism: Avahi laniger; assembly: GCA_963575035.1. NCBI lineage: Eukaryota > Metazoa > Chordata > Mammalia > Primates > Indriidae > Avahi > Avahi laniger. The sequence goes on along the minus strand of CAUYSK010027291.1, from coordinate 31,384 downwards.
TTTTGTTTTTCCCTTTAGACTCTAAGCTCCATGCAAGAGAACTGTTTGGTTTATCATTGTATCTTTATTGCCTAGCCCAATTCTGAGCACTCAGTAGGCATTCAATAAATATTTGTTAAAAAATGAAAGAATTTTCTCCTTGCTATTCCTCCTCTAAATATTTGAAATTGCATTTTTATCTCTGTGAAAGTTAAGTTTCCTCACATCCTTTCTGGATCCAGGAGGAGAAAAGCAAATAAAGAAAAACAAGTGGAGGGTGGGTTATGTTCTTTCTCTCTCTTAAAGAAAATATTAGAAAATAAAATAAGAATCTCCCCCAATCCCACTCCCTTAAAAATATACAAAGAAGCTTCTGAAAAAGAGGCAAGGGGCCCAAGGTACCGACCTTTCCACCAGAGCTGTTCCTTCCCCTACAAATTGACCAAGAAAATAAAAATGCCTCAGACCCACGTACCTAACTGCAGTCAAAGGGTGAGAATCTTTCAGAGCTAATAAAAGCACATAGAAAACCTTTTCAAGTCATCCAACTTTCATTAGGACGTGTTAAAAACCATTGCCCAACAGAAGCAAGAAGGTTAGAATTCCAATCTGCCAACTGTACACATTTACAAATGGGCTCAACAAATGCACCGAGGAGTAACTTCTCTCTGCTTGGGCAGCTTTTATTTGACTGCTTATAGTAAATGGTATACACTGGTAAAAACTGTGTGATATAGTGTTGTCTCTCTCTCTCTCTCTGCCTCCCCTTTTTCTCTTTCTTTCTCTCTCTCTCATATATCTTTGCCCACCAATTCCAGGCATGATCTAAAATAGTAATGTAATTGTTTGCAGAGTAGATTTTTATGTAATTATAATACCTTGTCTCATTGCAGATTTCTCAATGAAAATATTGAATATCAACTTGTGGAGGGAATAAATTCTTTATTTGTTTTGATATGTAGTAAATTTTTAAAGAAGACAATGTAGAATAGCAAAAAATGGCTTTCTTTTTCTTTTCCCTTGAAATATCAGATTTAAGGGCAGAGAGAATTCTGAAGAAGGTGCCACTGAGAAACCAGCCTGGAACGTACTGCTGTGTGAGGAAATCAAAGCCTTCATTGCATAAAGCCATCGATGTCTTGCCTGTAAGTTGTAAGTTCTGCATGGGTGAATAATGGCCCACCAGACCACTGGAGCTCTGTTCGAGAAGGGAGGCTGTGTCAGACCAAAGACTCCAGGAGGAGGAGCAAGGAGGACCTTCCAAATCTTCAGTTGTGCCTCTGCAATGTGTCTGAGAATCATATAGCCCTGGGAAATTCTAAAAGATTTGTTATAACAATTATACCAAATGACAGTTTTGCCCAAGATTCCCTATGTAAACAGTAAGCATTTAGAAAGATAGGTGAAAATTTCCATGGAGATACCAGAAATCAGCAGAGTTCATTCAAACCATGAGAGAAATTCACAAAGGTGTTGCCTAATCATAGATAAATTATGGGGCATTATTCATATTTCAAAGGCCACCTCAACCTACAGATACTTTTTTAAATAGCAATTTCTCAAATAATCTAGTTATTTACTCATAGTGTTGGAAATGGTGGTAAAACATACCTAAAAAAACTGACAGAAACCATAGCTGACTCAAAGGCCATCAACAATGAAGATAAAGCTCCAAATAAATTATAATGTGAATCATAGGAAAGATGACATTATTTTGAAATTATTAGATTTAGCCACAGTTTTTCAGATTAACCAATTATGCAATATAAGAAACTTTTTAAAATAGAGTCTTCCAAAAAAAAAAAATAAATAAATGAAATAGACTCTTCCAGCCCAACATGGGTTTATTTCCAGTATGTGATAGTAAGATCTAGATGCTCCCTATCACAAATGGGCTTTTGCATATTATTTATCTTATGATTTTGTTCAGAAACAAGGAGAATATAGTTTTCTTTTTTCTTTTTTTTAATTTTTAATTTTTTTTTATTTCAGAGTATTCAGAGGTACAAACGTTTAGGTTACATATATTGCCTTTGCACCACCCGAGTCAGAGCTACAAGCACGCCCATTCCCCGGATAGTGCACACTGTACCCATTAGATGCGAATATACCATGAATGGATTTATAGAATGTGGTATATGTAGACCATGGAGCACTACTCAGCAACAAAAAACAATGGTGAAATAACACCTCTTGTATTATCCAGGACGGAGCCCATTCTTCTAAGTGAAGTATCACAAGAATGGAAAAACAAGCACCACATGTACTCACCATCAAATTGGTATTAACTGATCAACGCCTACGTGCACACATGGAAGTAACATTCATCGGGTCTCAGACAGGTGGAGGAAGAGGAGGGGATGGTTATATTCACACCTAATGGGTACAGTTTTCTTCTATTAAAAAGGTGAATTGTTTAAAGGCAGAGCCCGAGTTGTGTTCAGTTTTGTGTTCTCAGTGCCTGACATCTAGCAGGTACTTTATAAATATTTGAAGAAGGAAGGAAGGGAGAGAGGGAAGAAGGGAAAAAAGAGGGAAGAGCTATTGGGATGCTACAAGTTGTAGGAATTTTCCCTCTGAGACCTCCCTAAACGTGTCAGCCTCTTTGGCCACCTGTCCACAGCCCCTTGATTCACCTTTTGAAATCCTTTGAAGATTTCTCAGGAACTCAGTTTCCTCAATAATTGATGTAGTTGTTCACATAGAATGAAAGAATTAATTCAAATTTGTGTCTTTAGTCTAATAGTCCAGATGCTCAATAGAGTTCTTCCTTTTACTCCTCCCCAGCCCATTTCTCTTTATTTTAACAGTGGTCTGAGTGCCTGCAGCCTGCCCACACCCGCCCTAGCTCAGTCCTGGGGATCCAGTGGCCGACACAGAAGCCTCAGCCCCCAAAGTCCCCAGATCCCTCATCCCTTCAGTGCCTGTCACCCCCCCATGCCCACCTGGGACAGTTTGGAGAAATATTGCTGTTTCTTTTGTACAGAATGCTTTTTATCACTTTTAAAATCCTCTGTCTTCTTCGAAGTTTCTAATGAGCAGGGAGCTTCCCACAAACCTCCGTTGAACAACCAGACCTGACTTGAGCCAGTCCCTCTGCATGCTCCTTCAGCAGTTCTCAGGAGGTTACCCAGAAGAATTTTATCTCCTCAATTAGATCAACTCCTGTGCAGGTGAGCTCTGTACACTCTTAGTTTTCCTGCCTTGCCCACAACAAGAATAGTGCTTAACACACCAGGGTTAAATAAAATTTCATTTTATTAATCCACATAGGCCCTCTGGCAGCCTCTTCTGATTCTAAACCAACTTAACCAATGTAACGACCAACATGGAGATCACCCGAGGTAAGAGATCTTCCTAAAGTGGTTTGGACGCATAACATCTTCACCGCATGTACTCCTCCAAGCCAAAGCTATTTCAGATCTTGAGATTTTCTTCAGAAAAAATCAATCCATGAGAATGTAAATGAGGGTAGGGATTTATATGTGTTTTGTCCCATGATGTATCCCAGCATCTGGAACAGAGCTAAGACATATAACAATTCCATAAAAATCTATTCAGTTAGTAAATTATTACTTTAACTACATTTATATTAAATAAATGTATATATGCTTTTATAGATCTATATACCTATATATATGCTTTTAAATGTCTCCAAAAGCATATGACATATGAAAGATAACACACAAAACTGCTAACATTCATTAGCTCAGGGGAATGAATTAGAGGAAAGGAGGTTAGGGGTGCTATGATTTTTTTCTTTTTTACTATATAAGGCAAAAGAGAATTTTAACTAAGTTCTTCTAGCACCAGGACTAGTTGGCTCAACATATTTCTGATAGCCAAGAGAGTTCACAATTCAACAGAAAGCATCAATAAGGAAACAAAATCAAGGGCACGTGAAATTTTATGGAAAAACTATTTTCATTGTGTGCTGAACTTTATTAAGTAATATTTTTATTTGTTTCTAAAAAGCAGTTCTTATCTTTTTGTTTTTTCCCCATTAGTTACCTGAGTGAATTCTTTCTCTTCCTTTAAAACAGATTTGCAGCTAAATGCACAGGAACATCTACAAGCTTGGAAACAATTTTAAGCAGTTCATTGCCCACCTTTCCTGCCCTACAGAAGGTAAACACAATGAAACAACAAACCACATGAATGTTCTTTTCTACCAGCTCATCACATAATGTTCTGAAAAGGATGAGCAGACCAATAGCCAATAGCTTTCAGCCATCCATTAGAAGACACTTCGGAGTTTTATTAGGAGAGCAAGGTTTGCTTTGGTGTGACAATATTTTTAATACTTTTTCAGTCTTCTTTCATGGCATTACCAAAGTTACATCTGTAAACATCTTTTTTTAACAGTGAAATAGTCATTATGATTATTACTGATAATTTATTGTGGGACCGAGAAAGGGAATTTTACGACCATAGCATTTCATTTTTACTTTCAGTATTAAGATATATGCTTTCAAGACTGTGCAATAAACATTAAAGGAAGAACTAGAAAGCACCATAGATCTCTGGAATTATGTTTAAGACATATAAAGAATACAATAAAACTTGAATAAAATGAGGCCATTGGTATCTTGAAGAATAAATAAATCACAGAGCATTAGGCTTTGGTCTCTTTGTCTTTCCTCATCCTACATCCCAAACAGTGAGGAGCCTCAGATGTCTGGTGTGAGCTGAGATTTGGAAAAAATCCTAAGAACAGGATGGACTTTGCCCATAGGGAGAAGAAAAATCCATTTCCCCCAAATTCCATCCAACTGCTTCCTGATACCTGAAATTCCAACCATGTTGTTTTCCTAAGACCTTTGTTACTCATTAAATCAGAAATATTCTGGAGAAAGTTGAGACTTTGCATTAATGATCAGTTCACGCTTTATGTGCTCTCAGTCCTTTCCAAATGAAAAGAAGAGGACACAAGACCAGGCACATCTCTCGCAAGAACACAGCCCTGCAAATGTTTGACGTTGGGGTTTAGAGGCCCTGGAGTGGATTAGGTCAGAGCACCCCGGGGGCCTGGAGAGAATTTATGACATAAGATTGGCCAAAGTGCACACTCTCCCCAGTCTGAGGAGGGGTGTGGGGCCCCCTGCAACACTCAGGCATGCACCCCGTGCCACAGCAGGGGTTTCTGCCTCTGCCCCTGACCCTCCAGCCCATCTCCACAGACCCTTAAAACCCCCAATGACTCCCCACTGCAGCCAGGATAAATCCTAAACACCTGAGCAAGACTTAAACAATCTTTCAAGATCTTTCCATTTCTCTCCCCATAGAAAGCAGAAAAATTCCCTTCTACTCCTCAAAGATGTCCACTTCCTAATCCCTGGAACCTGTAAATGTTATGGCAAAAAACAGTCTTTGCAGATGTGCTAAAGTTAAGGCTCTTGATATAGGGAGATTATCCTGGATTATCTAGGTGGGTCCTAACAAGAGGGAGGCATAGGGAGATTTGACTGCACTCAGAGGAGGAGGAAATAGGTCACAGAAGGAGAGACTGGAGTGATGTGGCCACAAGCCAAGGCGTGCTGGCAGCCATCAGAAACTGAAAGAAGCAAGAAACAGATTTTCCCCCAGATCCGCAGAAGGAATCAACCTTGCTGACACCTCGATTTCAGACTTCTGGCCTCTAAACTATGAGAGGATAAATTTATGTTGTTTTAAATCGACCAGTTTGTGGTACTTTCTTAGCAGAAACTAATACACTTCCCTCCCAACCTCCCCCATGCCCCAGCCATTTTGGACTGATGTGTAGTCGTCCAAACAAAGGGTGCCAATTTAGCCTCTAGCCCTTAGCGTACACCATTCCCTCTGCCAAAAGACGCTGTCGACCTAAAATTGGGAGGGGGAGGGATGCCAAGGTGGAAAATGGGCTTAAACTTTGGTTCTGTGTCTAGATTAATACAAGTAGGCATCACAGGGTATAGCTCTGATACATCCGCAGTGTCTGCAGTTTACAAAGGGCTCTTCTTCAGCCTGTTTGGTCCTCACAGCAGCCCTATGATGCAGGGATGGATAGGTACCAATATCACCCTTTGTGTGTGAAAAACTGAGGCTCAGAGAATGAATGTCATGGCAGCTGGTTAATGCAACATGGGTTTCCCCGACTCCGTCTCCAGCGCTTTTTCTTCTGTGAATTTCTGCCTCCCTCAGTGTCCTGTAAAAATGGCATTGGCATCTGATTTTCAACCCTAGTTCTAACATCTAGCTACTGGTTGTTCTTGAGTCTTTCCTGGACACAGGACAGCTGTGAAGTGCAAGCCAGACTTAAATGTCTTTCCAGGAGGGTCAACCTGTAAATCAAGAAGTGACGACTTACAGTCCAAGCCAACATGAGCCACGTCCCTCCTGGCCATTCTCCCTGGATTCAGAGGCCATGTAGAACCACTCTGAAATCCGCTCTGATCCTAAGGAATTCTCTTCTGTTTGCTATTAAAGTGCTCTCTCCGAAATGCTTCCTAGCCTAAGCTTTTAAACTAGATGTCACTTGTGAAGGTGATTCTGAACACAGATGATGGCAGAAGCTGTTTCCAAGCTTGCAGAGCAGCATCCAGAGTGTTAGGATTAGAAAACAACAAAGGCCACCACAAGCAGGAAAATGTGGCTTTTAGCATTTATTTATAAAACCCAAGACAAAACAAATAGCAGTTAGCTTTTGAGGTGAAAGAGTAGTGGTTGTTCCTATAAATAACTCAGGTAACAGCCAGTGCGGGCAGAACAGAGGAGATCTAAACCAGGACTCATGAAATCAGTGAAAAACGTCAGCCTACCGGCACTGAAATGATCCCCTAAGCCCAGTCTCCCAAGATGCTGCCTCTCTGGGGCAAAGGTTGCTTTTCCTACTACACGTGAGCGAAGTTAGACAAGTCAAACACCCCTGATGCTCCAATAATCTAGGAACTATCACAGTCCTGTCAGTGAGCATAACCTTTCCGCAACTGTAGGGGATCAGTAAGATGGGATAGCTTACTGAGCAGAGTTGGCTACATAATTTGCAGTGCCCAGTGCAAAATGAAATTGCGGAGCCTCTAGTTCAGAAATTATTAAAAAGTTCAAGATGGTGACAACAGAGCATTCAGCCAGGCGCGGGCTCTTCTGTGCACAGGCCGTGTGACTGCACGTCTCACGCCCATGAGGCTGACCCTGCGATGAATGACAGCTCCCGTTCCCGATAGGTGATAAATTATGGTTTACTAGGTTGAGGCAAGCGGAGGTGAGGGAGGGGAGACTCTCAAACTATGACCCCATGACATGAAAAAGAAAGATAAGCATGACGGTCACACTACTGTGAATAACAGAATTCTCTTAGTGGTATTCATGTTATGTAACAGAGCCACCATGAGCCAGGCACTTTGCCTGCAAACTTACATTACCTCATTTAATTCTCACCACTGCCCACCATAAGTGATATTGCTCTTCTCATTTTATAGATGAGAAAACTGAGTTTTATAGGGGTTAATTTTTCCAGGGTCTAATGTCTAAATGCCTTGTTTCTAATGACTACATTATACCATTTCCTTACATTCAACAAGCATGCAGAAAAGCACCAGCACCTAAATTAATAGAAAAATATAAAAGATCCTCAAATTCTGTAATACACATGAGGACATCCACCGACTTTGCACTCATGTTCCTCAGTCCCCATGTTAGGTGTAGCATCTCTTCATGTGACTGTATGCTTAGACATCTCTCTCCTGGGTTTTGTGATATTTCCCATGAGAACATCTTCGTTAAGGTCTGCAACCTGGAGAAACTTAGAAGTAAGTGGTGAGATCAGTATTGCATACGTTTAACTGTAACTCACCCAGGAGTGTTCTATATAGTATTATAAAGAGACATGTGTCATTTATAAAGATCAATGCTGATTGGGGAATCCACAAAGAAATCACAGAAGAGATGATAGTTGAGCTGGGCATGAAATGACATAAGGGGTCTTTAATGTTTATTTTTATGTTATGCTTTTTAAAGTTTATTTTTGTGATAATCAGAAAATTTGAAAATTAAGCTTTTTAATTATAAAAATATATCTAAATTCATCATCTCAGAAGTAATCACTGCTAATAATTTGATATATTACTCTCTGTGATATTTTTCATGAATGTATATCAATTAGAAATGGGATTGTACAGTAAATATAGTTTTGAATCCTGCTTTTTCACTTAACTATATATTTGGGTCATTCAAATCATACTTTTTAATAATTTCAAAGTATTCTAATTTATGAAAGTGCCATAATTTATTTGACATTCCCCTGTTGCTTAGCATTTAAGGAGTTTTATGTGTGTGTGTGTCTGGCTTCTTTTTTTCCCTTTTATTTTTAGCTGACATGTGATAATTGTACATATTTATGGGATACAGAGTGTATTGAGATGTATGTATATAATGTGTAATGTTCAAATCAGGGTAATTAGCATATTCATCAACTCAAACATTTGTCATTGTATAGTGAACAAAGTTCTAGCTTTCAGCTTTTTGAAAGTATGCAATGGATTATAGTTAACATTTAAATTGTTTTGAGTTTCAATGCTACTATTAACAATGTTGTCAGGAACATTTCCACTGTTAAAAAACTGATCTACACCTCTGATTACCCTCTTCTAAGATACTTTGAAGAAGGATAATTGGATTGAAAGGGACTATTTATCATACATTTGAAATTGTCTATTTTATAGGCATATTGAAATTGCTTTCTTAAAAGTTCATACCAATGTGTACTAAACTTACTTATACCCCAGCTGCATTAGGCTTCAGTTCTTCAGCATGGCCATACTTTCTACCCCAGGACTTTGACATATGCTGTTCTAATCACATATCCTAGGATCTGTTTCAGAATCTGTAACTGTTTCACTGTTTCTGTGTCTGTAACTGTTTTTAGATTTGACCTTTAGTTCTTGGGGCCATATCTTGCTGTTCCAGTGTTTATACCATTATGATACATTTTTGTATCTAATTGGGTAAATTGTACTCCACTCCCACTCCCAATAACTTACTTTTAAAATTCTTGATGGTATTTTAAATTTTTTTATTCTTTTATATTCAGGTTTTATTAAGCCAACCAGGTAGTCCCATATGGATTTTGATTGGAATTCTGTTGAACCTGTTAATCTGGGGGAAAGTAACATCATTTTATTTTATGGTACTCCCATCCAAGAATGCAATATGCATTTCCACATATTCCAATCTTTTATATTGTTCAATAAAATTTAGTAATTTTCTTCATATAGGTGTCACACATTCCTTGATAATTCATAGTTTTAGTTGCTATTATATTTTCTAACATGTTTATTGCTATTGGATAGAAATGCATTGATTCTTGTAAATTTATCCTCCAGCCATTCACTTTTGATAAACTTGCTTATTAATTCAAAACATTATTTAGTTGTCGCCCTGTATTTCCAAGGTGTGTCTAATCATACTGTCTCATAGAACCATAATTTTACCTCCCCTTTCTGTAGTTATTCTTATTTTTGTGGTTTATTGTCTTTGCCTGAACTTTTAGACAATGCTAAATAACAATGGTGACAGTGAGAATTCATCTTTTGTCTCTGGTTTAAATGGGAATGACTCTATTGTCTCACAATGAAGTATGCTGTTAGCACTTGGTTTTTAACATCCTTTATCAGGTTAAGGAAATGTCTTCTTATTTTAAGTATTCTAAGAAATTTTTATTAGGAATAGATATTTAATTTTATTGAATATCCTTTCAGCATCTACTGAGATCAACATTTTAAAAATTAGTAGGCTTATTGATTAGATTCATTATAATAATGTATTTTCTAATATTAAATTATCAAAATTCTAGAATGAGTGCAGATGAGTAATTCTTTTTATGTACTGTTGAATAGAGTTTCCTGGTCCTGTACTTATATTTTTCCATGTTAATTTTATATGCGATTGGCTTATTACCCTCTTCATGTGGACTATCAGAGTTTGATGGTTCAGTTTACGGAAAGTAAAACTCCACAGTGGCTGGGAATTTTGTCTATTTTGTTCCCTGCTGGATTCTTTGCCTAGGACAGTGTCTGGTATATGGTAAGTACTTGATAAACATTTGTTGAGTTAATAGATATATTTGGTATATATTTAAAAGTTTCTGAGTCAGTGCTCTTAATTGCTTTCTCATAAATTCTCTGTTTCATCCAGAGTTTTAAATTTGTTGGCATGTATTTATTCATATATTTATCAGAAGCTTGTGTCTTATTAGTTTCTTCAAGATCTGTTTCCTGGATTTAATTTTCCTTTCTATTTAATTCTCTAAGTTACTGAATTTTACCTTGTCTTTATTTTTATTTCAGTCTGTGAGTTTTCTTTTATTGTTCTCTTCATAACTTTTTAAGGTTATTGCCTATTTCATTTATTTTTATTCATTCTTCTTTTATTAGGAAAGATTGTGGAAATTATGAACTTGCCTTTGACTGTATCTGTAGTTTAGTGCAATTGTGAAGCTTTTAAAAAATGTAGGACTCGCTTGGGACCTATCGAATCAAAATCTCTGGAACAGGGCCCAGGCATCTGTACTTTCTGAGCGCTCCATGGGTGATTCTGATACACAGCTGGAGTTGAGGTACTTGGGTCTAAGTGTGCCAGGAGCTCACATGCACAGTTTGGGGTAGGATGGACGGGTACGACTGGTGACACTCCAAGATGGCAGATGGCCTTAAGCACTCCATGAAAGGATTCAGACTTTGTGCCACAGACACAAGGAGTCATCAAACATTAGTAGCAGGGTTAAAGTTTAGATCAGACTTTTAGGACAGTCACTCTGGAGCTTGAATGTGAAAGACAGAACGGAGAAGGAGAGGGATAGTCATCAGCATGATCTTTCATCACCATTGTCATCACCTGGTCTGTGGGCCTTAGAGCACTGGTTCTCGAAGTGTGCTCCAGGCCAGCAGCAGCACCTGGGAAAGTATTAAAATAAAAATTGTTTGGTCCCACTCCAGACCTACTGAATCAGGGACCCTGAGGTTGGAGCTCAACAATTCGTGTTTTTTAAAAGCCCACAAGATGATTCTCATGAATGCTAAAGAAACACTGCCATATATTTATTCATCATTCAGCAATAAAGTGGGATTTTTCTGTCCACTGTAACATAAGAAAGAAATCATTCATTTATTTCAAAGAAAGCTATTGAGTATCTACTATGTTTCAGCCCCTCTGAGCTGGCCATGTAGAGCTTACACAGGTGGTACATTGTGATCTATGTGACTATTGCCCCCTGGAGTTGTGCAGTACCAAATCTACCAAGCCATAAGCTGTGGCTCGGCCCCTGGGTAGGCATTACATAGAAACTACGGAGAACGAAACAGCATTATTGTACTCACAGAGTATACTTTCAATTGGAGGAGACATACATTAAACTGGCAAACAATTAAATGACTACAATAATTATAGACTGTGAGAGTGCTTTGAAGAAAGTAAAAGGCCACATCATGGAGAAAAATATCTCATGTCCAAATCCTTGAGTACATTTGCTGAAATACCCACAATCATTTTGAAACCTAGTAAAGAATGAGACTCAACCTTTCAAACACATCCTCTTTCTTGCCTATTCATTGCAGAGACAAGGCACTGACACAGCCCTGCTCCCTCTCATACAGCACTTCAGAAATCACAGGGATTGATGTGGGCACTCTTGACTCAAAACACAACACACAGACGACACACAGCAACTGACTTTCTCTGACAGGGGGACGTTCTCTTATTAGTCACATGTGTGCGTGTGGCAGATAGAGCCCCAGAAACAGCTGACTGCAATGCTCAGAGGCGTCATGAGGTATGACATGGCCAGGATCTCCTGGCCCCGGTAGTTTGCAATATTATCTGATTGCATGTAAATGATGGGAAACACTTTCAGAATTTATATTTGACAAACAGATCTCTGCTCATAGGCAGAGCTATTGGATACACTAGAATGTGATATTTTATGAGCTGGATTGACTTGTTTCATTGTCCTTAAAGAATCTATAGGACTTCTGTCACAGAGGTAATCTCACACCCATCAAGAAGATGTTCCTAACAGAGATCAACGTTGGCTTAGCATCATATCTTAATTTTTAAATGAGCTACCTCTAGTTCCCTCTTCTGTTTCATCACTAAGGGGAAAAAATGTCAAGGTCCTGGAAATGTGTTCCGGAATGAAGCACAGTCAGTGGAGAAAACAAAAATCATGCTTAAGTAGACGGAGCAAAACAATTGTCATTTCCGTTTCCCCTTCCTCGTCTTCACCCCAGACCTCTTCTCCATAAACACAGTCTAAAGGCTTCAGGCTACTTTTACCCTGAGCTCCATTTTTGTCAGATCAATGACAAGCCACGTTAACAGCGGTGTTTAATTCTATCAATATGTGACCAATTGTGTTAGATTGTTTGGCCATTGATTTCACTTAGTGCTACAGTTGAGTCTGAAAGGAACTGCTCCTCCTTGCCATACTTCACACGGTGACAGACGCTGAGTGCTGACTCCTTGCCTGGCTTGTACACCCCGATTCCACTTTAAGGACACTCAGCTCACATATCGAAGCCCAACCACAAATAACACAAAGATTATTTCTGAAATCAGGGAGTCATCATTTGCCCCTCTGATTAGTCCTGAAAGAGAGCTTGGCCCAAGATGAACGGGTGAGGAGATAGGAAATCAGGACGTATTAGAATTAAGCAACTGAAAAACATTCAATATTCTAGCTGGCCACAAATAAATTCAAACACATTTGAATTCAGATGGTTAGATTGTGATGCTATTCTATTGCTTTACTCTCACAGTTTTCCAAAATGGCTATCCAAATTCTATCTGATCTGGAAATGCGGTCATTATTCACTATTTTCACCCATTCTCTGTGTCCATTGTTCACACATCCTTTGCTTCCAAAATGGCTGCCACTCACAGGAAGGGGAACAAATAACTCTCCAGCCACCAGAGGGTCCTCTCCATTGTGAAGGCAAAAGACCAGAAGATAAAATAACTTTCCTAATTTCCTAAATACCAACCTACAACCTCTTGAGTTAGTAAATTTCTTAAAATGGACTCATGGCACTTAGAACACCCATTTTGAACCAGGATATGGACAATGAGATCAGCCCTTTGAGAAAGAGGAGATCCCAGCCATTCAAGGTGACTTTAGAGTTAGAGTCTTTGGTCCTCTGATACACCTGAATCACAGTCAAAGGCTCTTCTTAAATGCTGGCAGCCTTGGTCAGTTCAGGTGGTCAGAAAGAACACTCCCCAGACACCAGCCAGGCCTGGCAGCAGTGCGCCACCGCCAAAGTTCTCAGCCCTTGTGAGCCGTTACAGCACTCAGCTTATCAATTTACTTGCAAATGGCTCCCTGAAGTATTAACCCAGGTTAATTATTCGTCAAATATGATTATGCAATGGTAATGTAAAAAATCGGAAATGCGGGATGGAATTTTTCACTCCAGCGGTTTGGCAATTGTGGCAGCTGGTGGAGGAGCTGGAGTAATTACCGGGCCATTCCAGCTGGTGGATCAGCACTCTGGGGCAGGAGGGGAAGGGGGGGAAAGCAATAAAGGACCAGAGGAGCAGGAATATGAGCCGTGCCAATCGACGTGGGGAAAATTTCACAGCTGCTGGTGGTGATAAATGAGAAACGGTGGCCCTACTTCTAATCAATACATGTAAATGCTACTCATTACAGCCTTTATACACACTTCTCAATTAGCCTTTCCTCCCACTGGTAACAAGGAATGTCATGCTTTCTGGACTGTGAAAGTGGTTCAGCGCCGGGTTCACCTGCAGCCGAGAGACACAGCCACGAGACTCGCAGCGCGCTGGGCAGCAGGTGGGAGCTCCGGGGGGCTGGATTCCTCCTCCACACCAACGCAGCGAAACCCCGAGTGTGCCCTTTTCATTAAACGGTGCCTTTTCAGATACCACTTGTTCATTTGGGGTGACTGACAATCCCGCCCAGACGCTACTTAGCATCTAAAAATGCAGAAGCATTTTAGGACGTGGTCCAGAAGAGACATTTTTTAAACAAGTTGTTTTCTTCCTATTTAAACACACACACACACAGACACACACACACACACACACACACAACTTTTGTTTTTAGTTGTTCTTCTGAGTAATAAATTCACTGTGATTAAGTGACTTTTCCTCATATATTTTTGGAACTTGCAAAAAAAATCGCTATCTATGAAAGATTCCCTAATTGGCTGTAGGCAGTTTCATTTTATAATACTTGTGTAGGGAGAGAAGGAAACACTTTAAATCGGAAAATTCCAAGCCGTAGCACGCTTAGCTCAGCATGTTGGTTATACCTACATAACTTCTCTGGAGTGAATTTTTTACTGCTGTGATGCAGTTCCATGCATTGTCAACAAAGTCAACTGCATGGCTTAAGTGTGTCTGAATCAGGTGTCCTATTTTTGAAGAATTAAAGTCCATAAGAAAAAATGCAAGTCTGAAATTCTATAGGTGGAAGGTTTCCCTGCCTTCAGGTGGTGGGAAGTTATGCGGATTTGGTTACCTTCATTCATTTTGTCTCATCGGATATGAAATATAGCTTTTTCCCAGTTAATACAGAAGATCGTAAAGATCTTAAAACCCACACATGAGCCTTTCTTTACTATTTCTAAATGATATTTTATTTCAGTCCATGCCGTGAATAAATTTTAAAATAAATATAATAATGCTCTTTGAAGTTTGAATTGTTGCCAGCTGAAAAATAAATTCCTTAAATTGTGTTAAAAATAATGTGTAGGCCGGGCGCGGTGGCTCACGTCTGTAATCCTAGCTCTCTGGGAGGCCGAGGAGGGCGGATTGTTTGAGCTCAGGAGTTCGAAACCAGCCTGAGGAAGAGTGAGATCCCGTCTCTACTAAAAATAGAAAGAAATTATTTGGAAAACTAAAAATACATAGAAAAAATTAGCCGGGCATGGTGGCGCATTCCTGTAGTCCCAGCTACTCGGGAGGCTGAGGCAGAAGGATCGCTTGAGGCCAGGAGTTTGAGGTTGTTGTGAGCTAGGATGACGCCACGGCACTCTAGCCCAGGCAACACAGTGAGACTCTGTCTCAAAAAATAATAATAATAATAATAATAATGTGTAAGGAGCCAGAATTTTGACTATCTTTATATCTATCAGTTTTCCATCAGCCATCTAGACACATGAAAAAAATTTTATTACTAGTTTGACTATGATATTACAATTGCCAGCCATTAGGGTTTAATGCCAAAGAATGTCCCTTACCACAAAATCAAATTATGTAAGTTCACTGACAGTTATTTAAGTCGACTTGTATTTAAGTCGATTCAGGTCAAATTTCATTTCACTGGTATTTATAGAGCACTTACTGTATGCTAAGCGCCCTGTAGACAATAAGGATGAAATGGCAAACAAGATAGGTACAGATTCTGCTCTCATGAGTTTGGGATTCTAACCGACCTCTTTGGTGTTACTAAACCTTGAGATTCCCAAGAAGAAAGCCATTCTCCTAAGAAAGCAGAGAAATGAATACCAAATACAACTCAAAGACAATTTTTCTGACCACACTATGAAATGACCAATTATCAAGATAAAGAGTCTCCCCTTTGAATCTTTCCCCAGCTTTTTATTCAATCTGAACTCCTGAGGGGCGTTCATGTCGTTTCAGATATGTTTATTTTCACCATGATATTCCAAAAGCAATATCCACTCTTATCCTAATCCTGAATTTCATCCTAACTGCATTTAGAGAGTCTTTTACTAAATAAGGATGCTAGGAAGAGATTTGTTCTTTGAGTCCAATATACTCCCAGAGAATTTCAGTTGAATTCCTTTTCAGAGGTAAATGTACTTTTTTCACTCTGCAGAAAACTTAAATTAGAGACCAGGAATAACTTGTGATTCTAATAGGAGATAAGAAATGGTTTATATCTGGCTGCCAGCCTGCCTGAGAACACATGGCGATCATAGATCCAAGCAACTGGATATCTTCTGTTTTCTTTCTTGTTTCCTAGTGATACACACGTTGAATAAGAATACAATATTACCAGTTTCATCCTGTGTACATTTGTCACTGATGATAATCAGAATTTTCTGCAGAGACTGACAGTAGACTAGAATTCTTTTACATACCAAAAAAGTCCAAACAAATAGCCCTTATGCAGGAATATTTCCCACTGATAATCATCAAATTAAGAAATACATCTATCGTGACCCATTTATATGTTATAATCCACATATGTCTATTTTTGTTAATGTACAGGTTAGCTGCCTAATCGCTACACAAGCCCTAACAGGCAATTTGTGTCTAGGATTCATTTCCTCTGTATTTGGGAGGTAGGTCTCACCATTAATTCCTCGGTTAATAATAGCATTGTTTGAGTGGAGTTCAGAAATTTCATCGACTTGAATATTGAATTTAATCTTGGAGAGATAATATGATTAAAAGGGAAATAAATAAAAAAACACATATGCATAAAAATATAAATGATATCGTCTAAACCACTTCTTCTCCATACAGCATCCAGATAGATCTTGTCACACATTGGTTCAATCCTTTCCAATGGCTTTCCATCTTAGAGTAAATTAAAGTCCTTACAGCGGCTTACAGGACGGTGGGGAATTTACCTTCCTGCCTCAGGGCCTTTGGATCTGCTTCCTGAAACAAACTTTCCCCAGATATTCACATAAATCAATTTTTTTCTTCATTCAGGGCTCAGCTCAAATGTCCCCTCATAAGACACGTGGGCAGTCCCCTGCAATTTAGCATGGCACCCTCATCACGCTCCAGTTACTCAACCTGCTGTATTTTTCTTCACAACCCTTGTCCCCATCTGATGGATTACATATTTATTTGTCTCTTTCTTCCTGTATCCCCCACTGGAATGTCAGCTCCATGACAGGAGACCTTGTTTGTCTTTTTCACTCTATAAATGGTCCCCATTCTTTTCTACAGTACCTAGTACATCACACACACTGAATATTGCTTGAATGGATAAATGAATGAATGAATGTTGCTTCCCCAAGCCAAGATACTATCAAGATTCCTCTTTATTATTTCTAAAATAGACATATGTTTAGTAAGGAACCAGAGCTTCCTATGAGTCACTGTGTCTGCGTTACACTGTGCTATGATAGCAGCCACAACTCACATGTGGCTATTGAACACTTAAAATGTGCCAAGTCCACTAATGATGTGCTGTCAGTGTAAACTACATACTGGATTCCAAAGACTCAGCACAAAAAAGGATGTAAACTATCCCATGAACAGTTTTTAATTTTTAGCTAATAAATAATTTTAATTTGCATGTTGAAATGATAGCATTTTTATATATAAGGTTAAATAATACATATTGTTTAAACTAATTGCTTTTGTTTCTTTTTGGTTTTTTTAATGTGGCTACTAGAAAATTTAAAATTATGTATTAATTTCCACTGGACAGTGATGGTCTAAAGCATATTTCACTGTTTTTAAAGTCTTTAATCTATTTCTTTAGCCCACTGGTCTAACGAATTACCCTACTTGATTCCAATAAGCACCTTGCAGATAAGCATGTGTTAGTATAGAGTGTAAATATCCATGTGTATCTCTGATCTCTGTGTGCACTGAAGAAAAATTAAAAACTCAATTGGTTTTCGTTTTCTCGTATGCAGCATTAGAGAGTGTTAGCTTTCAGGTGAAGGGTTCTGAATCATCAATATACTGAGAATTTGGACCATCTTTGAACTGTTAACTGAAGTTTGCTTAGGAAAATCTGGGCTTAATCATTTCATGTCTAAATATAGACTGGGCCATGCTGCAGTTCACGTGGCCAATTCTGGAAGAAGAAAAAGAAACTCACAACACATCCTTAACTAGCATGGACTGACCCAACGTCCTGCTGAACAAAGTGCTCATGGTCACATATGACAGTCACCAGCAGACACCAGAACCAAACATGGCCCCTTGCATCAATTTCCAGATCCACATCTTAAATTTGCTGGCATCTTCTCACAGTTGGACCTTCCTTGGAAGTTTTCCTGCCTTCCAAGTGGTAGCTTTTAACCAACATGAAGTCTTTCTGTTTGTGAATCCTGAAGACTACATGTCTTGCCTCTACTTTTTTTTCCCCTGATCCCTCTGGATATGAGATGGTTTGCACATATGCCCACATTACTGCATACTTTACACCTTAGCCAAGACAGAATTCAGTTTATATGACGGCGAAGGTTTGGTCCAATATGCAGATAAAAACATCTGTCCTTGCTCTCTCAAGTAAGAGTTGATAATGAGCCAGACTGGAATGGAAGCTGTCACTTTGCATCGCATCACAGCGACCTGAACAATGTAAAGAAATTAAAAGCTCCCGGTGGCAATGGATCCCATTTCAGTCATTAGCTGTGTGGGAGGGACAGGCACCATTCAGGAGACTGGAGCCAGTGGGAGTCTTTGGTCCTCAGGGAATTTACTACTAATGCTGCTTTATGCCCCACTTCTTTTTAGTGCACACCAAGAAAAAATGAATTGCTATTCTTTGATTTGATTATTATTTAGGTCCAGCTACTGTGGATGGAGGGGGTTGGGGGAAGCAAGACAAGGAAAGAGAGAAAGATCCAATGCATTTCTAGCAAAACAAAATATTTTTAACTAATGTCTATGCAAAAGTACATTTGTGTGTTCAGGTGAGAGATAATGTAATAAATTTAAAAATGTGATTTTTTATACTTTCTCTTTGCCTCTATTGCTCTCTCTCTTTCTTTTTTTTTTATTTTTAGTTTTTGAAGCTGGCCTGCTGAAAATGAATGAGACTAGCAAACCCAGGACTGACTCTTATTTCAGGCTCAGAAATATGAAAAAAAATGTAATATATTTTTTAACGGAAAGTCTCAGAATATATGCTTCAATCTTGGAGTTTCAAAAAAAGGCAGCGAATCAGGCAGAAGGACAGAAGGTTACAGATTAGTACTGGTCATTGCTCAAAGAGTATGGGTTATAAATAATAAAGGAGGAAAGGGTGAAGGACACTAAAATATAACTGGGGGCCCACAATGGAATAATCAAAGCAGAGAATCTAATTTCAGCTTTAAAAATACCATCTAACATTGAATTCCAGCTGTATAGATGAATAGGAATCTTTCTGCTAACACACTGCCGCAGATGCATAAATACCTACCTCACGCATACATGGCTCAAAGTTTCAAGATAGGTACCAGGTTAGTACATGAACTCGAGCCTAACAGTGTGCAATTTTCTCATTTTTAAAGTGAATAAAAGTAGTTTCTATGGAAGTAAATGTGCAATGAAAAAGAAGAAAAGGAAAAATAAAAAGGATTGTGATAAGTATTTTTATATAAGGGCCCAGGATCTATAATCCTATATATTTCATAAGTTATATAATACATAGACATATTAACAGATGTCTAACATTAGGGGCCTCACACACACTTGAGTTATTTTGGCAAATGTACCAATGTTTCTGTAGGCAACATAAACTTTACCTTCCTCCACACACACATATGCAGAGGAAATATATAGAAGGGAAGAAAAGAAAAATGAAGCATGATCATAAGCTGAAGGATCTATCTCTATCTCAGCTAACTGTCCCTGGCAAAGTGCACACAAACTTCTGAAAATACCTAGCTTTACAGAGATAGGAAAACCTGTATGACTCCCCTCAGCCACTAACAGAGTTGTTCTCTGAGGCACATGAGCCGTATTCATGGAACTGGTTGTTTTGCTATAAGATTCAGTCTGTCTTCACCAATGGATTTTGGTTGCTGTTATTGTTACTTTTATTTATTGTTAATCTGTTTCTATGAAATTAGAGCTCAATATGAGCCCCTCCTAGTGTAGGACCCCCTAGTAGCAAGAGAACGTCCAGAGAATTAAACTCTCCAACATGTCTTAGAAGCCACTATTGTCACCTGAGTGCCAACAGCTATAATGACAATAGCAAGTCTTCATACTTCCTGGGAAATTATTCTTATTTATTTCAAAACAAAATTGGCTGTTTCATAAAAAGTATAGCTGTAGATCACCAAATACTACTTTTGCATGGTGCAATTTCATCTCTGAAGATGTGCAAAGATAAATAGAGTTTCCATATCAGTGGAAATTTAGTAGCAAGTTGAATTTTGTAGCAAACTAATCAGGAATCAAAGTGTTCATTTCCACTGCCCTTGTTTCCCAAAATGTTGCGTAAAACATTCTAGAGGTGTTAACTCATTAATCTGCACCAGATCGCCATGAACATATATCAAGAATAGTCCATTCTATAGATGAGAAAATTATGGTGGAGCAAGGGTCTGTAGGAATGAAGCACAGTTGTGTTTTCTTAGTCATACAGTCACTGTGGATATGCAAATATGCAATTCCTATTCTACATAGGTATACAAATACTTTATTATTAATTTACAGATTTTAAAACTAGTTACACGATTTCTCTTCTCGACATATGTGAAGTTGTTGAAATGTCAGTATATATAACTGTAAATAAAGAAGAAAAATAGAACAAAGGTCAGATCAAAGGAAAGTAAAACTCTCTCCAAGAAACTGAGGAGTCATTGCTATGAGGCAGTACAATCATAATAGGAGCCTTAAAAATACCCAAGACATTGTGAAAATGAGCAAGAGTTAATAGAAGTGCTGTTATTGTATTTTAAATCCTGGCCAAGCCATAAAGGACAATAGAAGAAGATCCAGAATAGTTTTGAAAATGCCCCAAATTAGCAAGCAATTGATTCTCTGATATCTGAGAAAATCATGCTTAACTATAAGGAACTATATTTTAGGAGTAGATGTTTTAATTCAAGACCAAATCAAAGAAAATTGAAGATATTATTTTCACAAGTATCTAATCAAACAAATGTTCTATTTCCTACAAACTTTCTGAATACTTGATTCCTTCGTTATTAACTTAGGTCTGTGTTTTGGATTTTCATATTTCTCTGAAGAAGCAACTAACCTTTCACTTGTCTCCAGGGGCTGGAGAATACGTGTTCACTGCCGTAGGAAGGCAATACGACGAACACAGAGCAGGTGCACGTTACGCACAGCACGCTGAAACGATGGCTTCTGTGGCCCAGATAATTCATTTGTGTAACTTTAGCATCAGTTGAGAACCTACTATTTTTGTCAGTCATCGTGACAGCTGATTTATACCCATCAGCTCTAATCCTCTTAATAAATAAACATGACTCAATATTTGCCTAAAAGGAAACTGAGGCTCAGAGAAGTTAAGTAACTTGCCCAGATCACACAGCTCATAACTGGTGGAATATTGAGAGGCATGTATATCTATGACCTCCTAATTTAGTCTCTTAATTAGCAACGGGTTAAGATAGAAGCAATCACTTTAAAATAAAGACAAAACAGAAAATGGAACATGAGGAAAGGGCAATATTCCTGCTTCCTTAGACTCGCTTCCTTCCTGCAGTTATATGCACCCTTTGAGTTATCTTTAAAGACATTTTTGACAGATTATTCTGCATGCGGCTCTGTGCTAAATACTTTACAAACTTTATTTCACACAGTGATCTATGAACATGCTCCTCCTACCAATGAGACAATTGAGTCTCTTTAGAGGTTAGCTTGCCTCATGGAGGGCAGTGAAGCTAGCTTCTGAGAGCTGGTCTGGCTGCACCAGAGCACGTGCTCTTTCCACTCGGTCATGATGCTCCTCGGGCTGTGCCCAAATTCCAGTGCCTGTGAATCACGCGAATCTTATGAATTAGCCACATTCTAACTGCACAAGGGAAGTTCATAGCTTAAAGGTAAGTTGCAGTACAACTTTCAGGAAGTGCAGAATCCTTCTGCAAAATATATGTACACATTTCATAAAACGCTATTTGCCAAAAGGCTCAAATGATAGGTTTAAGATTATATTACAAATTAGGTATGAAAATGGAAATGGAATCAAATCCCTTACTTACATCAGTATATTATCAATGACCACCATGATTACCTACATCTAATTATTAAATCATATCTGCATATGACACTGTGTATACTGTGAGCACACATTAATCTTTTCCTTCTGGGTGGCTATACAAAACTCTGAACAAAGACATGTTGGCCAAAGCGTAAGTTAAATAAGAAAAGAGCAAACATATTATGGAACTATCACAAAGTAATGAATGAGGAAGAAAAGAGAGAAGCACACGATTTAACAGAGAATATTGACCAATCTTTTTTAACCAGTTGGGAAAATCATTTATAAATTGCCAGTCTTAGCTATGCCACTTAGCAAAGCATTCTGGTGAGAGACAAGTCTGATGGGAGAATACGTGTGGTAATGAAAGCCACAACTTTGGAGGCCCTTCTCTGCCACGAGCTGGGAAAAATGTGTTAGCATGGATTGCTGCATTTAATCCTGGAAAGAATCATATGAGGGAGATATTATCATTCCCACTTAATAGATGAGGAAACTGAGGTTCACAAAGAATAAACAACTTGCCAGAATTTCCACAACTCATAATTGTTGCAGCTGGGAGTCCTGGGTAAAGTCATGGTCTTAACTCTTGTGACTTTTTAAGCTTTGTGTTAAGCAACATCTCCCCCTCCATCTCAGTTATATACAACTAAAACAAAAGTTTTACAGAATATACATTCTATGCATGCTGACTTTTTTTTTTTTTTTTACTGCAGGTCATGGTAAAAACATTTTTAAATTATTAAAAACCTAGCTAAGTGGCCTAGCAGAATTTTGCAAATTGGCTAGAAAGTCAGAACACCCAAACGGCTGGTTTACCAGTTTCTCCAGTTTATATTATTCTCACCAATCCTGGCATTCCTGTATCAAATTCCAATGAGGACTGAGGTTTTTCAAAAGTATAAAGGGATAAGTTTTCTAGTAAGAAAGCAATATAGAATTGTGCAGTATTTTTCAAATTATGGGCCACAAATACTCCATTGCATTCCATAATATTTTATTCTATTTTTGAAAAAATAAATACTGTCATTAACATACCATATTGATTTCATGACAGTGGCTGGAAATCAACATTTAAAAAATGAAGTAGAGAAGAATGTAATCAAACATTTTTAATATAAAGGTCACCTTGTTGAGTTGTCAACAAATTAGAAGATTTGAGTTTTCTCTTAAGCTTTTTCTATCCATGGATTGCTATGAAAAAGCAGTATATTTCATTGCTCAACAGGTTGACATAGTCTGCAGAAATATATTATGCATAATAATGTGTTACTTTTTATTAAAGGTATAGATTTGCATGAAAGAGAGAGGTAATAGTACATTGCATTGGTTGCTACCCTATTCCTGTATTATAAATAATTATTTTAAGTATACATGGCATTATAATCAGATACATGAAGTATAATATTGTACCGTATTTGTCTGATACAATATTATGGTACCCATGGAATTAATGGATTTCTAGTCAGTAAATGTCTGATGTGATATTTGTCAAACTCTTATAGACAAGTGCTGATTTATAATTTCTTCCTACCATGTGGCACCTTAACTTGGCTTGATTTTATTTCAAACAGCATCAAATGAGGGCCTCGTACTTCCCTACTCTAAGAATATCAATTCATCGCAGACTCCTCCTCTTTTGTAAATTGCAAGGCCTTGGTATTAGCACATTCCCTTGTGTTTGAACCATTTATGACATATATTCTTATTGACCTGGAGAAATTGTGGCAAAAGGAATCAAATCTAATATTAATTTATTTTGGACCTTATACAAGAATATTTTTTCTTTAGGTCAGTTTTCCAGGTTTTAAAATTCATTTTTAATTTTTACTAAAGTAATATAACACATTTTAAAAATCAAATAGTACAAGGCTCACAGGGAAAACCGCTTACCTTGTCCTATCCTTTCTCATTTCTTAGTTCCCCTCCATACCAATATTTCTAAATAAGAGGCTCACCATGCTATTTCTTGATTTTATATTTCAGCCATTATTTATAGCTTTCTTTTTGGGAGGTTGAGAACTTAATTTTTTCTACCCCGTTTTCTCTTTTCTTCTTCCACCCATCTTCTTTTTGACCTCTCCCAGAATAATTATGTCACTATCTTTGAATAAACCAATTTGTGATGTTTACATTATTATCATTATGTACTCATTGCTTACAATTGAGGCACTTAGTGTACAATGATTATATTTAATTATTTCTTAAAACTTTCTACCTGTAAATCATTATTTCTTCTTTCAAACTCTGCCAATTGCCCTCAACAGTGTTGAACACATCAGGCATCTAACTGTGCCCTTCTTAGCCTTAGCACTCCTTGGGGACATTGCAGTGTTCCGCAACTCTCCAGGGAATTCCCTATACCTCTCTCTGAGTCGCATGTCCTGTTACAGCCCTCAAGTCTTCTTTCTTGGCTTATGCTCTCACTTTGGTGGAGCACATCCTTCAGTAGCTTCCCGAGAAATAGTATATAGGACACATAATTTCTGAAAGTTGAACATGAGTGAATGAAAACTATCACTTGCTGTATAGATTGGCTGGATTTAGAATTCTAAGCATTGCTCTGCTGTCTTCTAACTTCTCAAGCCACTCTTGAGAAAACTGAAACCACCTCAATTCCTAATATATGCCCTTCTGTTGTATCTGAAAATGTTTAGAATCTTCTAAAACATCCTGATGATTTACCTTGGTGTGATCTTTTTTCATTCATTGTGTGTGAAGTACTTAGTGGGCTCTTTCCATCTAAAGTTCCTTCATGCCCTTTATTTATGAGAAATCGATTATGTATTATTTCTTTGATAATTTTCTTCTTTCCCTTTTGTTCGTTCTCCTGCTTTGCCTGTTAACAAGATAGTGAATTTCCAGGTTCTACCTCTAATTTTCTTTTCAATCTTTTCCATCCTAGGTTTGATCTCTGTGTATTGCCTAAAAACAACCGGTAGACTTCAACTATCTCTTCTAAACCTTCTATTAAAATTTTTATTTCTGCCATCATATTTTTTAATTTCCAAGATCTCTTTCTTGATCTCTGAATATCTCTTCTTTGTGGCATCTTTTTCTTGTTTCATAAATGTAATATTTTATGTGGCCAAGGGGATTATTCTTTGTCCCAGGTTTTATTTTGCTGTATGCATTGCTTCTACTTTTTCAGAGTTCCTCCTCCCAGTTCTGTTTCTTCATTGTCTGTCTTTCATATTGAAGGCTTTCCTCAAATACCTTGTATCTTTGGCTATCAGTTGTTATTTAAAAGAAGGGCAATAAAAAGCTGATTGGACACTCTTATGCATAGGTGGGGCTTATTGCCTTAGGATTTGTTAGGCTGAGAAGGAGTCATTTTGCTGGAGAGCACTCAATGTCAAAACTTGGGGGCCTTTTCTATTGGACCAGCCCATTTATCAAGGGAAAAATTCTCTAATCTTCTGGTAATGGAGGACATGGGGTGGGGAGCGCTCTTAGAGTGTAAGAATGGCGATCAGCATTCTAGAAGGTGAGCGGGCAAAGGGATTTGAAGGTCCAACTTTCGTAGGTTCAACAATCACCTAGTGCCTTTGTTTTCAGTCCCCCTTGCCGGTTGGGTGCCCCTGAGACTAGAACCTGTCTGTTTCACTTTCCTGGGCTCCCATCTCTGCTGGGTGGGGGAGAATCACTCACCTTCTAAGAGAGAAGCAGGAGAGGTCTTGGAGTCCCAACTGCTCTTTACAGGTTTTCAACCCATCCTCTTGCTTTCTGCTGTCCTCAAACACTCGCTGTGCAGACTGTACTAGGTGCCCCAATTCCTGAGAGGACCAGAGGCTCTGCTGTGTGGACGGGCTTCCCTCTTGTAGGCGTCTCCTCCTGCATGCAGCAAGGGCCCACCTTTCTCTGCTCAGCCAAGCCAGTTAGTACTTACTCATTTTCCCTCTTCCCAAAAGTTTGTGGACATAGCTTTTTTATGGTCATTTCCTTCCTGCTCCCCTTGGTCCTTGCAGGTTTATACCTTTTTAGATTCCTTCACGGTCAGGTTTATTGAGTTTCAGCAGGGAGTGATAAGAAATGCATGTGTTCAATCTTCCATGTTTAACTCAAAGTCTGTTGTAGTGTTTTTGTATTTAGTTTGTTTGTTGGTTTATCTAGCCCCTGATGGTATCAATACGAGAATTAGTTTCCCAAGGAAGGTAATTTTGTAACTCAAGTTTGTACTTCTTTGCTAGTCATTTATGTTTACTTTTCCCTTGCTCCACACCCCCAAGCCCAAGCTTTCATCAACCACACTGAAGATTTATTATCATAATGATTTACTACGTAACAAGTGAAGCAATAATTCATTTGCTATTAAGTAATCTTCTGGGTACATGCTGCTGAATTCTCTTGAAACTTACCTATCTTTCAAAATGTACAAAATTGATATGCAGCTGAACACATGGGCCTCCAGGCTATAATTCACTTCCAAAAAGGAGCTCTCTCAGGCTCACCATACAAACAAAAAGCTGCCCACTACATAACGTCATTTCAGAGAAATCAAAATGGCTCCTAATTCAGCCCTGAACCTCTCCAATACCTGTCTGACTTAGTGCCTAAAATTCTACTTCTAGTTTTAAAATTTCTTTTGCTTAGGAGTTTTTCTCCTTGATGTGCAAGTACTCTTGGAAGATGTTAACACATAAAAATATTAGTGTAAATTTTTTAAAAAAAAGAATCTAAAGAGTTTTATTTGGAGGGAGGGAGATCATCAAGGCACTTGATACTGGAGAGAGGAGAGAAAGATGTCAGGGAGAAGAGGACGGAGGTTGGAAGGAGAGTGGAAGACACCACACACCCAAGCAGAGTTGTTACACAAGTCAGCAGTTTAGCGGTTAAGAGAAGAGTTTGGTGGGCAAGAGAGATCTGAGTTCAAATCCCACTTGCCTCATTTTTTGGCTGTGTTATTAAACAGTTATCCTCTCTCTTCATTTTCTCATTTGAAAAACAGGGAAGATAATACCTATTTAAAAATGTTGTAAGGATTAAATGAGGTTATATATGAAAAGTGCTTAGCAAAGTGCCTGGCACCTCATAAAAACTCAATAAATAGTAGTTAATGACACTTATAACTTGCTTCATGATTTTAACTAGAGCTGGCCCTGAGTGTGCTAGTCTAAAAAGATAATGCCGGGGTGGAGATGTAAGTCTGCTGAGTGCACTCTGCCCAAGTCCACTGGAGGTCAGTGAATGAATCACTTAACCCCTGAACGATCTCCTATCTCTCATCTGTAAATGACAACGAGCACTCAGCTGAATTTGATCTGCGTCAGATAAATATTTCTATAATCCAGGTAAAAGAGCAGCTGCTGCCCCAGCCACATATCTACATCATACAAAGAGAAAGAGTCTCTAAAAAAATGTTATTTTTCATTTTATTTTTGTCAAATGCTCCCCTTCTTTCCCTTGCTAAAAATGGCAGCATCCAAATAGCAGACCAGGCTTGACACCTGAGCTCTGGAAGCCTTGACTTGGTGAATTCTCACCTTTCCCACCAAAACAACACACCAGCCCAAGCCGGGGGTTCCTATGGTTTCTACCTCAGTAAATATCTCAGTAAATATGGTTTCCGTTCTCATTTTTAAGATTTTCATGTAATCAAAGAAGTTTTATGGATTACGCAAGTCCTGGGCTGGCTTTTAAAGCCATAAAGAAGTTCTCTGTGCAAGGTGGAGTAGGAGGCTCACCAGGCAGAGGGGACAGTGCCAGGGTGGCAAGCAGGGACTGAATTAACCTTGTTTGGAGCCCGATGTACCAGAAAACAAGGAGCAGAGGAGGAGTGAGAAGAAATGCAAGTTTCAAGGCACCTATGAAAAAAAGCTTTGAAGGTTTTCAGGAAAGCTGAGATTTAATATGATGGTAAAAAAACACTCAAGTTTCTTAAGAAGAAAGATATGATTTCATATCACACCTCTGACACCTCAACACATAATAAGTGAGAGAGAGATGAGGATTGTTGAACGGAGGCTCAGGAGACCTGGGCTGGGTCTGGCTCTGTCCTCGGTTGCTCTATGATCACACCGCCAAACTGGGGCTCATATTTCTTGTCTGCTGAATGAAGAGTAAGGCCAATAATCACAGAGGTTTGCTTTCCATGCCTGCCTGATGTTGGGGATATCTCTTCTGTGTTTTCACAACTGGAAACAGAAACTGCTAAATATGTATAGTTTAATTGTTACTACACATTTTAGTTACCTAAATCATTACGTTTTATACCTGTGTAAACCAAAGGATTACAATGCAAACACACAAACACAGATACGTCTACCTATCTACCCATCTATGTGCAAATGCACTTACATATTTATGTGGGTAGTTAACCACATAATCCATCTTTTATAAGATTTAAAATTCCTTTTCAGCTAAGATACATATGGTAATGTCTCCAATTAGCTGGGCAGTACTCACAACACACACAAAAAATATTATTAAACATTAAAAGACAATAATCTTCTTTTGATATAAGGTTTAACAACTTCGTTTTTAGGACATAAAAACTGTAATTTGGCACCTTACCAATGACAGTATTTTTAAGTAAAATTTCTTGCCTTTTATCCCCATCAAACATCAGTTCCATCTCTTTTTTCCAGAGAAATCACCTTTTCATTAACTTGAGGTGATGATTTCCATGTGAATGATATTGTTTATCTGTACTTTCCCCACATGTGACCTTATTTCTTGTAAGAAATGTGGAATATTACTTTGGGCCTTTGGAAGGCAGGGGGCTGGAGGAAGTCTCTATTAGAATAATCTCCACCTAAAGAGGTTTTAAGACTCACATATCCATTGACCCATGAAGGGCAAATGCTAAATTCCCGTAGTCAAATATTCATTCTAACCCCACAGAAGAGATGAATGAGCTTGGCTCTTATTTAAATTACTGGAAGATGAGTAAGATTTTTACCATCAGTTGAAAGGTGATGATCATGACGACCATCACCATCACCATTACATGGCTGTTAACAATGACAAAAATGACAAAGAAATTTGGATTCACGCAATAACTTCCTTTGTAATGTTCATTTGTATGTGTATAATCCAGGCACTACACAACTCCATGTCAATATTTGATATAAGTTTACCTGTAAGTACACTGATGCATTCACATATTTTTTGTAAACTATATAGCCAAGCATCCTGATGGGCCCCAAATTAGTGTTTGGTTAAACGATTTTTCAAGAGATACACCCTGCTGACCTCTACATATTAGAAGTATTCTTTGACCTAACCAGAAAGGTATTTCCCTGAATTTCTTCCCCCATAATGGCAATGTATTTGTGCTCCTTTCTGCACACCAGCTTACCTTCAGTCAGCCCTTGTGACCAACAGCAACATACCGTGTTGGAAGCAAATGTGTCCTGCTGAATCTCCATTATAAGTAACTCCATGTGTTCACAAATTATTTTGGTCTAGTGCGGATTTTGTGGAAATGAAACACTTTGCAGTTTATAGAAGCTAGAGATAAACTATTTCTGGGGCCCGGTCCCTGAAGAGCCAATTTGCAATAAAAAGAAACATATCTAGGAAGAAAGATGTAATAATATCATGCCCAGTCCTTGCTCAAGTTTCTAGATCTTTTGTGAGTTCACTGGATTGGTGGCTAGATCTTTAGGAGTCCTGATTTTATCTTTGCTCATTTTATCTCTTGTTTTCTCTACATAACTTAAGAAGAATGTTCTAATTCCTTGAATATTTCTCTCCTTGTAAATTCTCCTCCTTTTTTATTTTGATTTGAAGAGAAAACATGAAGTTTGTTTTTCCTTTGGTGGGCTGCTCCAAGCAGTAGCCCTGTCTCCTGCAGCCATGAACCTCTGACCCAGTGACACCCCAGGATAAGATTGTTTGACGGTGGTGTTTTAAAGTTCTAGCAAATTTTGCCCATTCATTTTACTTAGAGTGTTTCTTTTTTCTATTCCCGATGCTTAAAAAATAAATAAAATAAAATCTATAACAAAACAAAAGCAGAGCACTTTCTCCCTGGGCTTTTGCAAACAATGGTGATGTATTTTCATAAAATACCAAGAGGCCCTTTCTTGAGCATAGTTTCTGAATTTAAATTCAAGACAATAATATACTTCAAAAGTTTTTCCCATGTCTCTTTTTATTTCCTGTATTTCTTTGTAATTTATATTCTAAGCTGACTCAAGGATAAAACCAGGATATCTATGTGAGTTTTCTTACCCCTGGAAATAATTTTTGTTCTGTAAGAATAAAATTAAAATTCAAAATTTTCAACTGTCTTATAAAAATCAAGAATAGTTAATTGAGGGGTTAAAATATAAACATCTAATCCATACTAGCTTAAGATGGCAGTATCTTTTCTCTGGGGAACAGAAATCTTAGAAAGCTGATTAGCATTGCTAATCAACACAAATCCTTTGGGCACACAGTTATTATATAGCTACGTAGCCAAGTCTAATTAATATTCCAGAGTGCCAGTCAAGTTTCATTTTTGTTCATTTGATCTATGAACTTTTTCAAGTAAAACACTGATTTGGGGGATATAATTGGCCCCTAGAGGGGATAATGTATTTTAAAAAGTAGAAGAAAAAAAAAACCCACTCAATTCTTACATTTTAAGCAATTTCATGTGGATACTTACCAAAATAGCTCGCCAGTGGCCACTCAGTTTAAACAGCATTTTTGAATGTTACCTCGCTGTTACCCTACCTTTTATTTTTGGCTATAAAACAACTATGGAAGAAGGAGTGGACAAAAAGGGAATTTGTGATAAATCATATGCCAATAATATAAGCATATAATAATATATTATCTACTGTTAACAGATCACCGGGTTTTTGCTATCTGCAACCTCCAGTATAGAGAAGCATTGTTGTTATACAGAGCGTTTTGCAAGCGTATTTGTTCCAATGGGATTTTACCTGAATTCATCGCTTATTTATTTATTTTCAATCTGAAGAACACAAAGATGAATTCGTCACTTAACAGTAGTATATGACCACATGTACTTTTCGGTTGCCTGTATCACATTTGAAAGACTAATTTCGGTGCTTAAATTTCTGAACCAACATGTTTGGCCAATTTTCAAATGGGCAGACACCTTTACAAGGGCCGGATACTGCTTTGGGTTTAATACACAAATGAGGAACCAGGTGCTCACAGAATTGTAGAACTGGAAGAGTGACCACAAAGGTCATTTGAATCCCATCTGTAACAACTCACAGCTCTGCCTGAGGACGTCTAGTGTTGAAGAAATCAATGCCTCCTCAACAGGCCACATTTAATTTTGCACAGTTCTAGTTATTAGATAATTCTTCTTGTATTATGCCCCATCCAACTCCTTACAACTTCCATCCATGGGGTTTGTTAAACCTTCTGAAACCATCCAGAATAAGTCCAATCTTTAAAAAAAAACTTTCCAATATTTTCAGAACTCTTCCATGGCCTTCTAAGTGATCATTTCTGCAGGTTGACCATTTTGTTTCATTACTCAGTCTTTGTGTGACATGGTTATGAATCCTTCTATCTTCCAAGCCTCTCTCATCTGAATGTGCTGCAGTTCTTTACTATCTAAACTGAGTTCTC